>VZTL01055282.1:0-37984 GCA_013400535.1 Scopus umbretta | reverse complement strand
TTTTTCGCCCCCCCCCCCCCCCCCCCAATTTTCTTTGTGAAGTAGTTAAAGTAATTGCAGAGGTTTTGATGGAATTTTTTTTCACTCCCCTTATCTAGTTTTGTTCAGGGGAAGAAAGAGCTATGCCTTTCTGACTATTTTTAAATCACTCGATAACATGTTTGTGGCATGTCTTCTATGACCACTGTAACAGTAAAAACTCCACCTTTGCAAATCATAGAAAATATCTGTGTATCTTTAAAAACAATCAATCAAAAGTCTACTAATGTCCCAATTTTAATTTTTAACTTCATTTTGAGGAAAAACACGACAAGCTTGGTTTCATACGCTGTCCATGTTTGCGGGATACCATAAAATAAGCAAACATTCAATCTGCTAGTATTTATTTGCATCGTTCCTGTAACTTTGCCTGCTGTTCTGCTTCTCTTGCGAAAGAAACGAGCTGAAACGTGAAAGAAATCTGTATCACCGGTTTAAGGAATAGGGTTTTCCCCCCCTCAACATCCTGCCTGCTCCCGAGAACAGCAGAAACGGGCGGGCTTGAGGGACGCTCGCTGCGCGCGTGCCCCGTGCCCTGGCGTTGCTGCCGGTGTGCTGGCCTGCGTGGGAAGCCGCGGCGCTGACGCTGCAGCAGACCTGCCTTTTCAGGGTTTGGAAAACTCCTCCACGAACACGCTTGTAAACTGTGTTGGAGGTTACAGTACGTACATCATGTATTTCTCAGCACGAATACCCTTTTAAAGAGAGTATTGTATCTTTGTACTAGTCCTGTGACTGGCTTCAGCATAGACAAAACCGCTGAAGAATCAATCAACTAGTTAACTGGTCAGCTTTCAGCAGGCTGTTGCTGGATAACATAAAGGATTATGGCGAGGACTAAAAAGGGAGTAAAGTAGAAGTAAAGCATGATCTGTTCTGAGAAATGAAAACTACACTCTTGATTCTAAACACCGTTAATGTTGAGTTACATTTGCGCTCAAAACTAGTTTAGGGAGCTTTGAGTTAATTTTGTAGTCCTGGTAGGGTATAGATAAATAAATAACAATCTGCTGGGCATTTGCACGGTTTGGTCTTTTGGAAGATCAGTAAACAAATACTAATTTATTTTTGGACATAGAAACCTGAATTGTAAAGACTGCTTTAGAGGTGATCTGCGTAAATACAACTTTAATTCTTAGTAAAATCATGGTAATTCTAGGTAATATTCTGGTTAATTCTTAGTAATATCTTGATAAAAACACATGACTCAGAGGAAATGAAAATTCCGTTTCCACTGACTTAAGGGACTCTGGGCAATTAACTTACTCCCCGCGTGCCTACCTTTGAAACAGGGTTAATGTAAGGTGTGCGTTTCAGGACGCGATGGTGGAGGCAGGAAATGCAGCGCGAACGAAGGCAGGCAGGAGTCGTGAGTGTGATTTACTGTCTGTAAAATACCTTGGGGCTTTCAGAGGCAAGAAACTTCACAAATACAGAGTTCCAGTACAGTTGAGGGTTATGAGCTATAAACAAATGTATTTAGGTGGGATTGAAATTTTGAGTTCTTGATTTGCAGTGTCTTACCGACACTAAAGACGAGATCTTAATATGTCTTTTGAGAGACATTTTGTATACAAATTCAGGTTATGACTCGACCAAAAAAAAAAAAAAGTCTGATTAAATAAAGCTCTTCAAATATAGGTGCGTTGTCAGTTTGAAGAGACCTTTCCAGTGTTGTTCTAGACTGAAAACAAAAGCTCTTCTTCACAAAGAAAAAAACAATTCTTGTCTGCCAACCATTTTGTCAGATCACAGAGAGTGAAATTTCAAGTTACTGTTTATTGAAAAGACTGTCAGGAAATGCTCACGGAAAGGCAGTCTGATTTTCCCCTCCCCGTTCTTCCCAAAACGATGAAGTTGTGGTGTTTCTTGAAGCGAAAGATTTAATGTGCTAGATACCTTTTCAGTGGGGAAAAATGAGTACAGGCTGGAGTTCCTAGTCTGGCAGCAGCATTGTTGATTCAGGAAATTCCCCCCACATAGGGATAAAACAACTCCCTCGGTATGAAAGAACTCCAGAATAAATCAGTAGCTGGCATATATCTTGATCTGAAGATTGGGACGTGGTTTTGACATAATAAGCTTATTAAAAATTTGGAAAGAATTGGGGATACTTGTATGACTTAATTACTTTGACCTGCAGGAGCTAAGGAAAGCTTCTGTGTATCTCTCTGTATGAAGTCTGCCTCCTAAGTGCACCCCTTAAAGACACCTGATTCTTCACAAAGATCTGTTTTAAAACATTTCATGTGTGTTTTTCCTTTCCCAAGCTGAAGAAAGGGACCCAAAAATAAAGCACATTTTTTAAATTTCAGATTGGTTTAAATTTTTATTAGTACCTTTCATTTTAATATCTCAGGGATACATCTGCTGCTGTCCTAGAGATGCTGCTTCTCCAGTGTTTCTGACTACAAATGACCTAAAGTCGTTTCCTTCCCCCCCCCACATGTGTCATAGCAGTATTGGTGTTTCATAACACAGCCAAAAGTGCCTTACACTAAGTGACAGTATATTGCAGAGCAATAACTGATCCTGTTATTTATTCGTGTCCAGAATCTGGCCCGAAGTGAGAATTGGCAGCGATGCTGAATGAATGATTTGCTTTCTGGAAAATAGCTTTCCCATATAATCTCTGGGAAAATTTTACAGAAGAAAAAAAACTGACTTTGTAACTTGGTGCAAGATTTGCTTGCAGTATAAAATTTGGTTTCGTGGTTTGACAGTTTTATTTGAATTATTTCACCAAGGTCACTTTTCTTTCTCCCTGTGAAATTCATTGCTGACATAGTAGATGGGCATATCTCCAGTAGCCTTAGAAGACTCTGTAACAGCAGTGAATTCAGCACACAAAGTAGTACTGAAGTGGCCTCACTTGTGTTTTGGGTAGAGCATAACAAGAAGTAAAAATAGAAATTAATGATGGTGAATTTGTTTTTATTTTGAATTAGGCTTTGTTCTCATCTGACTCGATTATTAGTTTAATTTACTGGATAAATTATTTGGTTTTGACTAACATTGACTTAGAAGTCTCTGAACATAGTGTATCGATCTTTTCTGGACTCTCATGCTCCCACTGTTGCTCCTTATTTTAGATGTATCCGACTAGACCGAATTTCTGCTACTCTTTTCTCCTTACAGACACATTTATTTTTCAGTTGACCAACTGAAAGAATAATCCCCTTTCTTTATGTTTGAGCAAAAAATCAAACTGTTTTTAATGTCTTTAGCCCTTTCTAAAGTTGCTAGAGCAGACTTACCTGAAAAGGCACATGCACAGGAGGAAATCTTCATTTACCGTATTGCTTTCCTCCATTTTCCCTAAAATGCCACTGGAAGCAGGATAGGTTTTCTGGTGACTATCACACAGTGAAAGACTTCCTTCTTGAATGAGTATTGTTACGAGTATCAGATGTTACTGAATGTTGGAACTTGTTTTGGGGGGAAGAAGAAATGTTTATTCCATTCGAACTTGTTTTACCTGGCATGAACATTGCTATTGGAATTCATCTCAAGTACAGTACTGCTGCTCCTATGTGGCTGATGTTTTTCAAGGAAATCATAGGCCTAAAAATAGTCTGCATAAACAACAGTAAGAGGTTTGTACTTTCAGTTCCAGGTTTTAGCAATATCTTGTTGTTATTTTCTAATTGTCAGTTTCCAAAATCCATTAAGCTGATTAGCAGAGTGTTTAAAAAGAAAACAAACAAACAAACAAAAAACCCCAAACCAAAAATCCACCTCTTGTGGAACCTTGCATAAAATGTTATGCTTAGATAAATTCAGTACAGAAAGGCTGGGTCGTTGTAGTAATCACCTTTATATCGTTATGAACGTGTTACGTTCTGAACACTTTCAAGCATCCTCCAACTTGTGAAATTGCCACATGATTCTGAAACTGTGGTCTTAGGGGAGAATATAATGTGGAAACACTCATACTAGTTGGAATTCATGACGGTTGTACGTATGTAACATCCTCTGTGTACTGAACGAAGAGCTTTGCTTCTTTTCCTTTGGATTAAAAAAAAAGAAAATTACTCAAGAGCCTGGAAGAGTTGAGGAAAAAATCCAGCTTGCAAATTGCAGAAGACAGTTTGTCATCAATTTTATCCTTGTATATCTGTCTCCACGTCACCTTTCATGATGGAGATTGATGTTTACACTTTGTCTCATGTTTTTAGTAGCATGTTTACTAAGATACATTTTCATGGGTTTAAAATGATGTAATTCAGACTAAACAAAAATTGCTTTTCGTTTGTCTGTGAAACAAGATGGTTGTCTAGTTGAAGCCGCTGTTAAAACCTACAATTATTTTTCCTCCTTTCCCTGCTCTTCACTAGGCGATTCAGAAAGTCAGGCGGGAGGCAGGGGCTGAAAGTGAGGGCAAAGAGCCCTGCGGATTTTAATGGGGGTTTGGTTTCTGGTGTGTGAATCTGGGACATGGCCACCTTTCCCCCCGCCCTTTAAATTGTTGCCTGTGACTGTAGTTAAAGCACTTGCAGCGTACCGATGTCTAGGGATCGGAAGGGAAAACTCGCCTTTTCTTTGGGATTTCTGCTTCATAAAGAAAAGAATTTGTGCAAAGGAATTTAAAAGGAAGCTTAAAGTATATTGGGTTTAAGACTGTGATTGATCGTTCATGTTACAGGTAACGTTAACTGTAGAAGCGTTGCTAGATCTCCGAATAATACTGGAATGGAAGGTGTCTGAGCACCAAGCTGCAGACCGGGTGCCGGACAATGGGACTGGGGTGCAAATAGCGTAAAATCTGCATCCTGACGCTGCTGGTTTGCTACGTCTTCGAGTCTCATAGTAACGCCACAATAAAACAGAGTTAACAAATTGGTTCCTAGAGGTTCTTGAGTTGAAGTGAAAGATAATTAGGAGGTTACAGTTAATTGGTAAAAACATTTTAAAGGCTCCAGGATATGCTCTTTAGGTAACGCCTAATGAATTTGAATAAAATACATCTTTTGATACCTCTTTGTCCTACTACTGCTGCTTTTCCAGGGAGTCAACTGAAAACCTGGTACCAACAATTGGCAGAAAAATCAGTATTCCCTCTCACTTCACTGAACTTGTAATGAAATTGGTTTAGGGATTTCATTTATTAGAAGAATTGTAGTGATTATAAATTTTAAAAAAATATTCACCTTACTTTCAGGTAAATTACATGTAGGCAATTTATTTGAGTCGTTGCTTTACTGTTATCAGTAGCAGATTATATTGTACAATTTATACGAATAAATTACCTAAATTCAACTACTTGTATGTTTGTTAGCGGAGGGAGCAGAGTGGGAGGGGGTTGGAATGAGATTACCAGACCTGATTCATAAAACTGTGGATTTGGCCCTCTGCTGGGTGGTGCTAGGAAATGCATGTTTTGAATACTAGCGCACATACGTTGAGCAATTTAAGTGTATTCAGCATTTTGTGCATCTGAGTGCATTAAAATGTTTACAGATCTTACCCGGGAACCTGTCAGTTACTAACGTGTTAGATAGTTTGTCTAATTTGAGAATGAAAAGTTAATCTTTCTCTTTCTTCTCCCTAGTTTTCTAGACAAGATTGACATAGTCAAACAAAATGAGTATACACCGTCTGACCAGGTAAGGAAAGTTTCATTAAGCAATTACACAATTTATCTGCCCCCTCCGTCTTTGAGGATAACTATCTCATTAATTTTCTAATTGCCATTTGTGGCACTAATACAGGTATTGCCATGTACTGTACATATTTAGTATTCCAGGAAAAAATTACTTTGTCATTCGGATTGAGATAATGTTTGTATATATAAATGTACTGTGAAATTAAAATCTGCCTAGATTCAAGACTTATATCATGCTTCTGTGACACTAAAACTCAAATACCCATTTGAATGAGTAATTTATAATGTTTTGCCCTCCTTGCTGAAAAACCATCATGCACTTTATTTGATGCGAAGTTGGTTGGTATCTTCTCAGCCCCACTGGCTCCCACTGTAAACCAGATTTTGTAACAATAACCTTGTTAGAAGATTTTATTTTTTTATCAGACTAGGGATTACAGTTTTCATTTTGTTACAGATAATCTGAGGATCTTTTTAGGACCAAATCCCTAATCCAAAATTACACGTATATTCCTAATTTTCTACCCATAAATGATGTAATTAAGCATCTAGCATACTTTTATAGGATAAATAACCAAAAAGCATATTAATGTCCCAAATCTTTTGCAGACAGTATTGATGAGGAGAGTAGTATCATTTACAGTTGTTCAAGAATAAATTAGTCATTCATCGTTTTAGAAATCTGAGGGGTTTTTGTAAATGAGGCTTTCTTATCACTGAAATCATTGTATTTTCAAGAAACAAAATATTAAAAATATTGGTTATTATATTTGACATTTGGAGCAACTAATCTTCAGATATGAACCTTTAAAACAAGTATCAATTTTATTTGGGAGGCTAAGGGTGTCAGGAGTTTAACTTGTGTTTACTTAGACTTAGTATATAGTACTAAGTATAGTACTTTGAATATACTTACAATAATTACTTAAGTAAGGCGAGTATTTAAGTAGTTACTCCAGTAAAATAATTACATGTGTTTACTTCTGTAACAGTAAGCGCAAGTACTTATGGCGCTTGTCTGGGCCCATTGAGTGCGTTGAAACTCCCCACAAGAGTACTGTAGAACAGGCCCGTTTGGATCATCCTCTGGGATGTTACTTGTTTCTCGTAAAAGAACTCCTGAATGTAATCATCAAATCAACTTCCTTCATTTTTTTTTTCCCTTGAGGTGGGCAAGTACCTTTTTTTTAAAAAAAAAAAAAAAAATCATACTTGCATTGATTTCTGGAGATGCAGAGCTCCAGAGGGTCCAGTTTTCCAAATCTGCTTCTGTTTATTAGGGCGTTCAAATTTTCAAACTGTTCCAAAGACAAGTTAGAACAATGTTTAAAAATATACATATTTCAATATGAGTATTAAAATAACCAGACAACAATAATTTACTATCAGAAAACTGATGTTAAAATGTAGCCATTTTGTTTAATGATTTAACAGTATTGTCTAACCTTTGGATTTTGTGTGGTTTTGACTTTGACTAACAAGTTTGGTACCTATGTAGTAAGAACAGAGCTTTTATTGTGCATATAATTTTTTTTTTTACAGTCTGTTCAGCTTACGTTATCTTGTCTGCCACAAATGTTACAATTTTTCTGCTATTTAGATCCATTGTGAAGAACACCAAAACTTTAAGTCCTAAATTATAAAACCTTTATTTGAATTCAAAGTGGTATTTGGTAGTTAGTTATAACTGGACCATGTACTCAGTCTGCAGGCTCTGCAGATTAGGTTCTTGTAGATCAGTTACCCACTGGGCACCGTACATGGCTGTCACTGCTTTGCAATACACAGTGAATAAAAGTCAATACAGCTTGTTTTTAATAGGATTTTATAGCACTTCTAACAGTTTCAGTTGTTTGTAGCTTACAACTTCTGATTGCCATTTTTGTCATTTCATTTGTCATTCGCCATTGCAAGTTTTATCTTTGAAAAGCCCAATTCTTGCAAGATTTAAGTGGTGGAGCTCCCAGTTCTTTGAAGGGAAAAATGGAAGATTCTGAGACCTAGACACTTTCTAATAGCGAAGGACTGAACAGCTGGGGGAGAGACCCATCTTCTGGGGTTGGGAATGATTCGGTGGTAGTTTAAAGATCCTGTTGTGTGCCGCAATCCCACTGAAACCTGCGAATGCATCATCTAACCTCTAGGGACGCGTCTGCGCAGTTCCCAACACTTGCGTTTGCTTCAAGTGGGCTGTCAATGTTCCCTCCTGTTCCGAGCTTGGCACTTACAACCTGCTTGTGAAAGTACATGTACTTTAAAAGTTGAGCACACCCATGTGTGTGCATATGTGTTCAAGATCAAAACATTACATGCAGCTCCGTAATGGTCTGTTCCCTGTTTTTGCCGTACAGCATATGCTGTCAGCACTGGGTAAAAGGGTTTTATTTCTGTTGCTGGATATATGAAGAATTATGAAGTATCTGTGTTGAATCAATGACTTTTCCTTTATGCTCTAGGATCTTCTCAGATGCAGAGTTTTGACATCAGGAATTTTTGAAACCAAGTTTCAGGTGGATAAAGTAAATTTTCAGTAAGTACCCTAAGTACCCTTTTTTTCTTTTTTCTTTTTTTTTTTTTTTTTTAATACAATGCAGACAAATACCAGGGTAAATTGGAAGACAGTCTACCATATAGTCCTTGAGACTACTGTATTTCTCTAGTTGATGTTTAATAGAAAGTGAGTATTTTATGATTTTTTTAAAATTTAGTAGTCTGGCTTTAAAAAGAAATGCAAATGGGTGTGCAATTTTCTGCTTTTATTTTAAATTGCAAAGAACAAAATGTTTTAAATCTATTTTTACGAGTGCCTTTTCTGAGTAGTTGATTCATTGCTAGTTTATATAGTGAGGTATTTGACCAAGAACTTTGTATGTATCTAGGTAACAGAAAATGCATGTTCTCTTTACTGTCCCAGGTTAGAAAGATTGCTTGACCTGAACAGAAACTGCTGAGTTTTAGTCTGGTCTTGTTGACTTTAGATCTGTGATTCTTATTTCAGCAAATGACTTGTTGTAGGACCTTTTTTAATGCCTTAGCTTGTAAGGGTGAAAATGAATCTGCAGTGTACGTACACCAGAATTTCTTACCTTCAAGTGTAGGTGTTGGTGAAAGGAAACATAATTATGTTTTGTGATGAAAGCTCTGCGTGCATGTGTTGGTAGACTGTTACCCTGTTCAGGCTCTCATAATCCTTGATTGCTTTTAGCTTCTATGACATGGAAGTCCTAAAATTTCTAACATTTTATGTTTGCATTTGGGGGGGGAAAAAAAACCAAACACAATGTATTCTGACTTGATTTCTGTTTTTTTTTTCTTAGTATGTTTGATGTTGGAGGGCAACGAGATGAACGCCGGAAGTGGATCCAGTGTTTTAATGGTATGATTCAAATTGATGTTTGTTTTATAAAATAGTTCTCTGCAAAATTTTAATGCCCAGTCTTAATTTTCTCACTGCGTGAAAGCCATCTTCTCTTCCATGTAGCTTGATAAGGAATTATCTGAACAATCATACAAGATGGAATTTTTCTTGACATGCAAACTTCTGTAACTGCATAGAATATCTTTAGGAAGAATGTAGGTGGAAAGTGATTTGAGACTGAAAACTTAACATAGCTTGTCCATTTTCTTCTGATTCCTTCTCTTCATTTAATTAGGGTTTTGGGGGTTTTTTTGGTCATGAGTTTGTGTATTATTTGCTAGCTGTGTAAGTGTTAAATTCCAAGCTATATTCTGTCTTCCAAGTGAAGGTTTACATATGTTTGTGCCTATACAAAATACACAATTATAGGATAATTACAATATGCATAAAATCAGAATATCCTATTTTTGTGCATAATTGCAGGCACATTGCTATGTCATGGGTACTTCTTTCTGAATCAGCACTGACCCATTAATGCAATATGAGATTGTAGGGAACATCTGTCTTGTTAGACATGGTGTCGCGTATGGTAGGTAATATACTACAGCATTGTATAGTGTAGCCCCAAAATGCCCTCATCAGAAACGTTTATGATGGAGTTTATAAATCTGCACTTTTCTAGGGAGCCATGCGTATTAATATAACTTCTTGAAAAACAGCCCTAAGGGGAAGGCCCTTACTGAAAACATACAAACAAATACCCTCATTTAAGTAACCTGCCTGTAAGCTAGATTCCTTAGAATGCTAACATCGCACCAGCCTAGATACGGGTAAGACCTGAAACGTCTGCAGGCATTTTGTGAGATCCGGATCCCTACCGCTTTAAGACAGGTGATTATATTCACCTATATACAATTTAAGTTAGGTAGTTTTGTGTGTATCCTGAAACGTTGCATGTACCTTCACTACAGCTGTTTATTTTACTCTGTATCCTGGTCAAATATGAAACTTTTCTTTACACAATTTTCCTTAAAGCTCGAGTTGGTGAAAATACTTTTGTCTTTTTCTTTGTTGTTTGGGGAAAATATTTATGAAGCTGTGTGAAAGTCTACCTTTTTGTAGAAAAGTTATCACGAGATCCTGCAGAATCGTTAAAGTAGAATGCAACTTAGAATTCATTGTATTTTGCTACGGTTGCTGTCATAGAGTGTCACTTGAACACTTTACATATGTGTGGAATTACTGTGCAATATTTTCTTCTGTGCTATTAATAACAGCTTTGTTTGGGTTTTACCTCTGCTCCTTCCTCTTCCTGTTACCTCATGATCTGACTCATCTCGTCTGCTGTTGGTGTCTGAGTTAGATGAGCCTGGGAGTCAGCGTAAGGGGTCTGGAGCAGCATAGCCACGCAGAAACACAGAGATCTGGACTCTCTGATCCTGGGAATATCTCCCAGGAAAGAGATAGGGGCCTCTGAGTAGTGTAGTCCACTACAGGAGGACTAGAGCAATTAACCATGAGCTCACAGCAATCTGCTATTTTTATTACGACTATTCACGCAGATCAGAAGTGTCTTTTGTCCAGAGGTCTTCCCCCAAGGACCTCCCTGTCCTTTCTTGATAGCTCAGAGTTCCTTTCTAAATTTCTTTACACCTTCTAAATCATCTTTAAATTCTCCTCTTAGCTTGCTTCAGTTTCTCTCTTGCATGGTTCCATTCCTGCTTCTACATTTTCTGTCATTCTGTCAGCTTCTGTTCTGTGGCCTGCCTTTCCTATCTCTAACAGCTTCTTCACTTTCTTTTTTTATTTCTGGTACTTAGAAAGCTGTCAGCAATAGTATTCCAGCCTGTTCTCTTCATGAAGCTGAAAGTCTGGCAGCTTTGTACTGAACTTTGGGATTCCTGGATATTTCTTCTGAAGTTTAGTATTAACTAATGGGTATTTCTTGATTTAGACGTGACTGCTATCATATTTGTGGTGGCGAGCAGTAGCTACAACATGGTTATACGAGAGGACAATCAGACCAATCGGCTTCAAGAAGCACTAAACCTCTTCAAGAGTATCTGGAACAACAGGTCTGTGAATTGAAGTTTCATTGCTCGTATCACGTAAATTAGCAACCCTGTGTTACACTATAGTCAAGACTTGTGTACTGGGCCTGGCTAGGATAGGGTTAATTTTCTTCACAGCAGCTCGTATGGTGCCACGTTTTAGATTTTGACCAAAACCATACTGATAACACGCTGCTGTTGTAGCTGGGGCTGAACAGTGTTTGCAGTGCATCAGGGCTGCCTCTGTTTCTCGCTCTGCCCCCCCAGTGAATAGAGAGGGTCTGCGCAGTCGGCTGGGAGGGGACACAAGCAGGCAGATGACCCGACCTAACCAGAGAGGTATTCCGTACCGTACAGCGTCATGCTCGGCAATAAAAGGGAAAAGAGGGGGGTTTAGGAGGGTTAGCTTGGGTATTGCTGGGTATTGATCTGCCCACGGGAGGTGGTGAGCGATTGCCTTTGCATCACTTGTTCTTTTTGTTTTCGTCTCTCTCCCACTTATCCTTCACTTATTAAACGATCAGTATTTGTATTTTTTTTTATCTTGACCCCCAGATTTTCTTGCGTTTTTACTTCCTTTTCTCTTCCTCTGTGCCACTGAGGGAGAAAGGTGAGGCAGCGGCTGTGTGGTGCTTCGCCGCCCACCAGGATTAACCCACAGCAGCAGCCTAGCCTGTGGTACTGGCTCCTCACAGCGCAGTCCAAGCTAGTCTTTGGTCACAGCTGCCTGCCTGTTACGTTAAGGTCTAATATGCTCATCTAATTGAAGAAAACTCTGGAGAGTTACAAATTGGTAGTTGCCATATTGAGGCTGAAGTAATTAAAGCAGTGATAGAGTAGCACACTTAAAAAGTGAGTATGTTCACTTATTTGATATATTTGGATTAGCAGTAGAAAGTGGGCAACTTTTCATTGTCCACGTTAGACGCGCACAAACCCATCTCGGGGTGTGTGTACCTGGAATGACGCCATTGGATTTGGGTACAAAAGGAACCTTTCAAAATTATTGTAGTGTGTCATATGACTGTTGTCTCCAGAACTGGATTCAGTTTCTTTTTGCTGTGATCCTAGCTGTGCTTTCTCAGAGCGTTTGGTTTCAATTTTCTACAGGTGGCTACGGACCATTTCAGTAATTCTTTTCCTGAATAAACAAGATTTGCTAGCAGAGAAAGTTTTGGCAGGGAAATCTAAAATTGAAGACTACTTTCCAGAATTTGCTCGCTACACTACACCAGATGATGGTAAGATTTTTTAAGTTTTATTAGCAATTCATCATTTCCTTGTTAATCGCGTTTGTAATGTTTTTGGTAATTTCAGCTAAGACTTGAAAACTCTTAAGTAGATGTAATCTTTGTTGTCTTTCAGCCAAACGGCAATGTTACATTTTGGGTATTAATAATGAGAGAATCTTGTCTTTTATACTTATAATATATTAATAATTTCATCGTGCCAAAATTCTGTTACTTTGCTGGTGTGGACCACAGTACAGCTTGTCACTAACTTGCCCTCTGGACTCCCCTGAGTCACATCTGTGGTCATTTCTCTAACCTGCGAAATGCCTGGTACTATGGCCACGGCAGTATTCCTTTGTTCTCCTGAAATCTTGCTGTTTTAAATAATATGTCATGGTTTGTCTTATCTCATAGTCTGTTTTGCAAAGTACGTTTCTATCATACGTGAGCAGAAAACAGAACAAGTCGTGATTTTTAGGCGCTATCACCAAAAAACATCTGTTTTAATGAGATACTTATTTTATTATTAATCAGCAACACCAGAGCCTGGTGAGGATCCCAGAGTTACAAGGGCCAAGTATTTTATTAGAGACGAGTTTCTTGTAAGTATTTCTTTTCTTTCGCTATTTTTACACGATTCTTTTAAAATACAAGCTCTTATATACCTTCTACTATCACAAAATGCTGTCACTTCTTGTGTTGTTTATATTTAATAACCATACTGCATAAAACACTGTTGTGTTTAAGAGCTTTAACTACTGTTTGTGGGCTGCTCTTCGGATATTTATTTGTTGACACAGTACGTAATTAAATAGCAAAAGAATTGGTGAGAGTTAAGAAACTTCAAACAGAAGGATGGGCGAAGTCCTGCTGTTATTAATGGGTCCAGGTTTTTATTCCATGCATCACTTCTAAAGATAAAAAAACTAATCGAAAGATGCATCTTCTGTAAAATATTAATGTTCTTTTCACATTATCTTTCTCATTACTGGTCAGCTAATAGACGTAGGTTTTTTTAAATAATATGATGATTACTTGTATTGGTGAGCATGGCAACCAAATTGTGGACTCATTTTAAAATGGAGCAAAATAAAATTTTGAGGGAGGCTTTCTGTAAGTGTAAAGCAGGGCTAAAAGTCTTGTACCGGGAGGCAAAATCCCACTCTCCTCCTGGACAAATTGACTAGGAGCTGTGTGGCTAAATTCACCAAAGCTGCATATAAATAATAGCACTTTCTTGGGTTCTCATTCAACTTTGAAGTTCCCAAGTATGCAGTGACCTTCTCACCATATAATTCCGCTCATTTTAAATGTCATGTTTTAGGTGAGAGAGTGAAAAATTGTGGGCATTTTGCCACTTAGTTACGCCCTTTGAAAACACAGCTCACACGCGTGTATCTTAACCTTCCTTCATCCAAGTTTTGAGAACATGGGGGTTTTCCCCCAGTCACTTCTATTTTAACCCAGTATCTCTCTCTTACTGTTAACAGAGAATCAGCACGGCAAGTGGAGATGGAAGGCACTATTGCTATCCTCACTTCACGTGTGCAGTGGATACAGAGAACATCCGGAGGGTTTTCAATGACTGTCGGGACATTATTCAGCGCATGCACCTTCGCCAATACGAGTTGTTGTGATGGAGAGCACTTTTTTCTGTGTTTTGGACTCCTTATTCCTTATTAAAAAAAGAAAAAAAACACCCTTGCCCACATAGGGTGGAAGAGAACTGTTTGAATCTCCCATTGATTTGCACCCCTCAACTTTTTCTCCTTGCTGGACAATAGCAGCACTTCTAAGCTTGCTTCTGTACCCCTCGGACAGCTTGAGATGGCCCCTAACACTTAAAAGGCCATTTCCATGAGGATTCCCTAACACTGTTATTAACAAAAAAGAAAAAAAAAAAAAAGAAATAAAACCTAATTAATTAAAAGCCCTGAATGTGGAGCACCTGAAAGAATTGGGGATAAAAATTTAAAAGATAAAACAAAAATTGGGGAGAGAAAACTGTAGGTAATTTAGCACTGTTGTGGGCATAATCATATAACCCGTGATCTCCACTTTGTATCATTCACTGCATCAGACTAAAGAAGGTGCCAAGTCACAGACCAAGTTTGAAGACAGACACTTGAGTTTGGTTCTCTGACTGTAATGTGGCTTTGAACGGAAATACTGACAATTCTACAACAGACCTAGACAGTGCAAAAACCAACCGCTACCTTTCAGAAGGGTATTTTTAAAACCAGTCTTGGTGGTCTAAAGACAACCATGGACGCTTATGAATTGAACTGCGTATGGCCTGTGATTGCAGAAAGAGTTAACCACACACTGTTTTCAGTTTGTCCACTGATGATCCCGTCTGCTATAAAAATCATTATCTGGACTGTAGTCCTCACAGTCTTTCCCTTCTTTTTCTTCTTCCCCCCCCTCATTTTTTATTTTACTGCTGGATTATTATTCTTGTACAGACTGTAAAATGTATTATTTTGTACAACTTTATTGAAGAAAAATACTTGTAGAAGATCTTTGTGCCTTGATTATGGCTGTACCTGTAAAATGAGCTAAGATGTAAGTATGTTTGATTGCGCTGTACAGCTTTGTCAACCCTATCTGCAGCATTAGCTCAAGGTAGGGAAAATTTATCTGTAGTTTAGTTTTTCTGGTTTATAAAAGAAGGAAAAATTCTGTTTAGTAAAAAAAAAAAAAAGAAAAAAGAAAAAAAAAAAGAAAAAAGTACAAATTGTGCAAACTTAACCACTTTAAAAGTGAGGTCTTCAACAAGTGACCAGATGTTGCAGCATCATGCTTTTTAATTTTTAGCTTTAATTCATTTAAATCTCTATCCAAATGCAAAACATGGCTTGTTTCTACATAAACCAAATTTTGCTACAAATTATAAATGTTAGTCTTTGGTCATTCATAGTCCTCTTTGCTAAAGACAACACCAGAACAATAACAGACACGTAGGGCATCATGCAGGTCTGGTGACCATCTCTAGACTGGGCCAAATACCCCACCAACCTCCACGTACGCTGCGTGGGCGTACTCCTACCAGAATGACAAGGTGTGCACTGCCCTTGGATTTGGCCACTGAATTCCAGTTTCAAGTGACATTTTTATTTCTCTTTTAATAAAGAGATACTTTAGAACCTTTTTGTTTTATATTAACTATATAAGTAGCTTAAAGTGAAGATGTGTGGATTTTTCTTAAACTTGAATAATTTATGCAAATTATATGCTTAGAACAACATGTGGTACAGTAAAAAGAAAAAGAGCAAAAATCACTGTAGCAATAAGAGAGCATGTAATTTTAGTAACTACTACACTGCTTTATATTTTATACCTAGGTGTTTTATGTCTCTGTGAGTGTGTTACTTTTTCATGTGTCTAAACCTACGTGTACAATTTGTACAGAGTCAGAAATTACAGCTGTAATAACACATCTAGAACAGTGTTAGCCTATATTACTCAAACACCCCTGCTCCCCCTTCATTTACACCCCTAAACTGATCTGGATCTTACTGCAGTGACTTTAAAAGGAAAGCAAAAGAAACAAAACAAGAAACAAACACCAAAATACTTGCCTCTCTGCCTTTCACGCTAGCTTCCCTCCACCCAAGAGACTGTGTTAACTTTCTTTTTTTGGGAAGAGGTCCGGTTTCAATTCAAAGTAGGGTGTGGTCAGCGATGTCTGTGCAGCTAGATTTGCTTCAGGTATCAGATGCCTTTTTAATACTAAGAACTGCAACTGTTCAGAATTGTGAGTGTCCATTGCTTTTGTGGCTAAACTTTTAAAGGAAAATTAATCACCTACTCTGTTTTCACGTAAAGAGCAGGGACTTGATGGAGTCACTCTGCCATCTCTTAATTCAAAATTACTGGTGTCTTCCAGAAGACACTAAATTATCCAGAAATTTTAGCTGCGGTTTCTTACTCCTCTTTTAAAAATGATCTTTCCTGTTGGCAGGTTTAGGAAGTTGCCACCTGAGCTTTGCAGAACTGTAGAACAGGACCGAAAATGGCCCCCTACCATTTAAGAATGTATCCAGTGCCTGTAGGTCAAGGGCTGGTGTTTCCACTAGGTAAAACGGGGACACACGTAGTGGAAAGGAAATTCATGGTGAGCCTTAATTTTAGTTACAGGAGCCAAAATCTTTCCTTTAGAGCCAACCCTTATCTTTTTAAGCCTAGGAGGAGTTGGTGTAAACACCAAATTTATAAATGGGGGAAACCTGTAGTGGTGTGAGGAATGTAATCTCTCATCTGAGAGAAACAAAGCACCTCCATTAAAAAAAAATTCAAAAAAATAAGCTTCTTCCTCTGATAATGAGAAGGATACATAGCAATGAGCTATATAAGACAGCAACAGTTTAAGAAACCTAAAGCTTTATATGAACAGCAATGTATAGGGGATGCTTTTTTTTTCCCTTAGGTGAGGAAAAAGGCAATTGTTTTGAATATGGTTGAGTTGCACAAGTATGGAGTGTGTGTGTGTCTTAATGTCTCAGTATTGCCTTTGTTAGTCTTTTTATTAGTCCATGCAGTTTGGTGGCCTGGTAAATGCAAGTCTTATTTTTAACAGCTTTTTTTTTTTTTTTTTAAATACAAAACCATAAAGCTTTAATGCTTGCTATTTAATAAGTAACTGTGTTTTCTTCTGTCTCTAATTTAGTGGCCATAATTTGCAGTTAATTGAACCATTCCAACCTAATGCTTACCCATATTTCTTAGTTTTGTTTTATTTATTTATTTGAACTTTTTGTTTTCATGATTGAGGACTTTCACGTCTGTCTCATTCATCTGTTTGGAAACTTCTGACCTTACAGCCAAAACTCATTCTACTCAGTATTCATCGTGATGCTGAAGTGTAAGATACCTGCAAATGTAAACACTACCACTTTTATTAATAAAAGCAAATACAGTGTTTTAGGGCACATTTGCATCACTATAGTTGAGGTTGTGTCAGTATTTCCATTATAAACCCATAGAGGGTCTATATCTTGGCACTAAATTGCCCTAAGCTAAATCTTTGCCGTACAAGGCTTCTGCTCAAGCATGATCTGGTGGGTTGGTTTTTAAACAGTTTCCAACACAAACCCTTGTTTCTGTTTTAAGTTCTACAACTGTTTGTTGGATGGGGGTTGGTTAAAAAAAAAAAAAAATACAAAAACAAAAAACAAAAACCCAAAACAAACCCAACAAACCTGGTTCAAGATTGTTTTTGGCACTTCTGTAACTCAGAAATGGTTTTGATTTTAAGACATAACCTTTGGCAAGCCAGTAACCTACAATATGGTCTGATCACTTTGGGTATTTTGTAAAAAATAATAATAAATTGTAGAGATGTTGTGGTTTCAAAATCAGCTACTGTGCATTTGCAGTAACTTATTTCAACCCAAGAACTTTTAGTAATTGGTACATCAGTACACATACTCAGCAACCAGTGTGATGCAGCAGAGTAGTGATAACTCCTGAAGGATTGGTTTGTTTTTTTTTTTCTTTTTGGTTTTTTTTTTTCTTTTTTTTTTAATAAGGTGGAGAGGTAAATCCACTAGAGATGAAAAAAATACTCAGCTGCTTCTGCAAGCATCAAACACTGCTCTCTTAGAGGCTGAAACTGGAGCTCTGTGCGTTGTTAGGAGCAGACTTTGATGCAAAAGCGTACGAAGGCATGCTGGATCAGTTGCCACAGACAGGAGCCCGGAGGGCTTATCTTCATTTCTCTAAAAACTCTTGAATCGTGGCATTGAGGATAGGATTTAACTTAGAGTACATCGTTAACTCCAGAGGAACCGAAGCTAATTCTGTTCCAGTGTATTGCACATTATTGATACCTGCAGGATAATTTTCTTTTACCAGTAAATCTATGCACAGAAATATTAATGTTCCTCACCTTAGAATCTGAGCACCTTGTAATTAGCCGTGGTACAATATTTCTGTAAATTATGTCGGATGTTTTGTATTATATCCTGTTTTCCAGTGTGGAAAATTATATACCAGGAAAAACAAAAGATACAACCATGATTACCCAGGAAGTTGACCACAGATACGGAGACAGACCCCATGACAGCTGAGTACCAGTCCAGTGCCTTAGCGATAATACTGTTGGTGATTGGTGCTATACAAATGTCTAAGACTGATAAAGTTGTTATAAAATTGTGTGACTTATTCTGGAAGACAGTAAGTTCTCTTCTTTCCCCAACTGTATCTAATATGCTATGTGTATTTCTAGCAGTGCTGGCACTCCTAAGACCTCTTCCATGGAAGTAGATGATAAAATTCCTACTTAACTGCAAGAAGCAGGATCAGGGCCATAGATTACCATCAGTGGAAATCTCACACAGAAACAGGTCCTTATCCCTAAAATACATGTTGAGTTTGTGTAACAGTAAAAAGATTGATGAGCAAATGCCTGTTTGCAGTCCAAAAGCAAAACTGTACCCTTCTTCCTCAGCTTGATATTTCTGAAAAGTCATCCATTGGGAAACAGTCTGTTCTATGACAAACTTTGAAGTGTCTTTGTGAATAAAATAAGCTATAAAGGGGATTTCTGAACCTCTGCTGATGAAAGCCGTTACACTGAAAAATCTCTCTGGTGACTGACAAGATAGAAATTCCAAGAGTGAACCTATTTTAATCCTGGTCATAACCAGTTACCTTAAATACTGTGAGTGGATGCGTAGGTAACTGCTTTAGAGTATTTTACGGTATTGCAGAGATTGCTAAAATTTCAGCCATTAGTACCGGCATCATAATTAATTGTTTTCAACCCCGATTCGCATTAAAAGTTAAAACTGCTTTTTACCCTGTCTACTTTTAATGTACTGAGCTGAGCAAAATGGGTGCAGTTCAAAGCACAAGTCTACTTGGAAAAGGAACTTGGGAGGAGGTGGGGAAGCAAACTTCTCTCTTACTGCATTAAACAAAAATAATAAGGTGGGGTCTAACTTCTGGGTCCTATAAATTTCTTAGCCTCGTTCTGTGGAAAAACTAGGGAGTTCTCCAGGTTAACAACAGCAAGAGCTCACCGATACCTCCGCAGCAAAGGGTAACTGACCAAATATGGAATAGGTAATCTTCTTTTAAAAAACATAAACACACACCCCCCCCCATCAAACCGGAATTTACAGGTTTTCCTGAATTTTTCGCTTAGAAAGTCTGCCTCAAAAATCTTTATTTTAATGACAGGACAAAAGAAAGCCTTTAAATAGTGTCCCAAATACAGAGAGAATGACACATTTTTGAGAGAGAAGATGCTGACATTAGGGGGTTTTATGCTCTCTAAGGCTGGGGTACCAGTAGACAAATGTAAGCAAATTCAAAATTAAAATGTGAATGTATCTCCTCACTTTAATTTACCCAGTTGTTTCATTAAATGAGTTGGTGAATACTTTTTTTTTTTCTTTCCCCTTGTAATGTACTACTCAAGTTTGGAGAAAGAACAAGGTTAGGACAGAGGTAATGTTGGAAATTCTCTCAGTTCTGTTGTTTTGTTTTGCAAACGGACGATTTTGGGCTGTGAATTTTACGTGAATTATTAACAGTGAAGTACAATGTTTCTATTTGTAGTTTTCCAGTATTTGGTATGACTTTGGAATCGTATCATTCTTGCAACTGAAATGCTAGAGCGCCAGCAGAGATCAGGCAGAGGAAGGAGCTGCTGTGTAAGGGCTACGACGTGCCGCGCCAGGCTTGTGACTGTAAGGCTACTCGGAAAGGGGGCCCGTTCCTGTTTTTCACTACGTTGCCAGTTTTCTGTCGGCAGGATCAGAAGACCTTGCATAAAAAGACAAACGAAGCAATTGGGTGATGGAACCAAATGCATGTCTGTGTAAGACCTCAATTATTAATGAAAGGTATTTCAAACTTGTATTAAGCTAGAGCCATAGGAGACAGCGTCTTTCCTGAAGAGTGTGTGTGATGATTCATATGTAGCTCAGTATTTTTAATCTCCATTCTCTTTTTGCTTGAAGGCGCAACATCCAAAATGAAGTAACAGATTTCATGAAAGTTTTGGTGCTAACCTTGAGTTCTATTTCCCACAGGGCAAAACTCTGCTGGGCTACAAAGGTTCATCTATGTGAGGCAGTCTGGAAGCCCAGTGCTGCCACAAGCAATGGCTCTTGTTATCCTATTTGTGATTTAAAACTGTGGAGCTTACAACCAATTGTTCTGTCCAACATCATGGTCCAAAACCTGCTGCCTTTGGATTCCGCTACCTTCTCCTGTCCTCACGCCCTGACCCCACCTCCTTTTTTGACGTGTACAGGTGGTAAGAGAGAATAGAGCAGCTATGAAAGAAAATTATGAGACAACCTCACTGAAAGTTCAAAGGAACTAGGGAGAGCTAGATAAACAAGACTCCTAATCCATCACCCTGGACATCAAAAAATACATTTATAGGGGAAATTCTTCATTCCCCAGGTAAGTGACCTGGTTTGGGATCCTTATACAAATTTTCAAGGTCAGAGAACGTATTATCTAAAAGGCCAGGATATCAGCAACTAAGGCGCTGCAAAAAATGCCCTTACTGCATACATGATAGAACTGGGAGATATTTCAGTGAAGTGTACGTTTAAGGATCAGTATGCACATCAGCTGGAACTTGGCTTTGAAGCAAGAAAATTTTTCCACTATAGGCTTATCTTGAAAAGTACTTGGGGCATTGTGAGGCTATGCTTTTAAGTAATCCACAGTATATAAATATAGTTCCAACTTTTAAATTGATGCTTGAAGGAGACTAGAATGATGTAATGTCAGCAACCTGAAAACCACCTTGTTTTGTCTCGGAATATTTCCCAGTTACCTGGCAAAGTGTCGTCATGCTCAATGTCTGGAATCACACTGTTACCAGTAATGGTGAATCTCAAGGTACAAACAAAAAGGCTTAATCTTGAGGTTCTGCTTGAGAAGGAAGAACTCTTCAGCCAAAACTCACTAGCCTAACTTGATGCTGCTGTAATTTCCTACTCGATTTGAAAGTTACTACCTTATCTCTAGTTGAATGTATTGGCTGATTTGCAAGGGCTAACAACTACAAAATACAAATTTATGCTACAAGAATTTGTAGAAGGCAAGCAGCAGAGGTAATTAGTATAGAGAGAATGCCAGGGTGGATATTTTTAAAAAAACACATGAACAAAAGGCAAACAGTTTTGTTGGGAGTCAGCTCTTCTGTTTGGGATTTCTATTTTATTCTAGGAAAGAACCAAATGAAGTTGGATGATTTCATCAACTCTATTATATTAAGCCCTTTAGGTAGGAAATCTTAAAGCATAGTTGTTGAGTAATTTGCTCAAAAATCAAGCAACAAATTTTGATAGTTGGGCAGAATTGAAACTTGAGCATTTGATGCTTGGTTTATTCCTTACTCCCTCAGAAGAGCCATTCCCAACCTTGATGAAACCAACGTTTACTAATGGTTAAAAAAAAAAGAAAAAAAAAAAGTTTAAAAAAAAAAAAAAAAAAAAAGGTTAAAAAAAAAAAGAAAAAAAGAAGATCGTTTTCCCACATTTCTCTCAATCTGGCTCTTCACACACATCTACTCTCCAGGATGCCTTTACTGCTTCTTCAAAGCATGCAGCAGATACTCCGAGGCTGGCCTTCATAGTATATTTATTGGGCTCAAATTTTGTCTTTAATACACTCACTGCCTCAAACTGCCTCATCACTGCCTCATCAGAATCTCATTAGATGGGAATTGTGACTCAAGAATATTTTACACACAAAATGCAGTCAAATATGCATTTAGGGGAAAATCCGTTGCATTCATTTGCTGGATAATAAAATATTTCAGGGACATTCAGGTAAATCTAAGTGCTTTCATTTATGAACATTTCACTGAAACTTTGTAAAAGACAAATCCGTATGGGACAACACAGTTAAAAACAAGAAGACGACGAGCATAGTTTCCATTCAAAGTTGTAAAAGTTTAGTTTGCAAAACCCATTTCTGGTACATTTACTGTTTCATCACAGTTTAAATGATACCTTGAAACTGTTCGTTTTGATCTGACTTTGCCTCTTGTTTATTGAAGTGGGGAAAGCTTGGATATTGCAATTCTTCTGCCAAGGGCTATTCAGCAAATGTCTGGCTCTGTTACAGGTCCCTAGTTTGCTCCTCAAGGAAAGCTGAAAGTAAATGCTTTTAGTTTTGTTGATTCTTTATATATTAAAAAAGTACTAATTTTCTGTTACTGCAATCAAAATAAAGAGATAAATATATAAAGAGAAAAGAACTTCTAGTTTTAAGATTCAGACACTGCAATTACGAGTATTGTTAACGTCTAATACAATGATGTCTCTCGCTGGCAGTTGGTGCGCTGGGCTGTTCCCTTTTTCTACTCAACTGAGCAGTAAGTTTCGTAGCATAATTGCCATTGAAGTCCTACAAGTCCAACTGTTGTCACTAGACAAAACTTTTACCTGCTCTGAAAAGGCTTTACTGAAGCCAAGATGTACTATTGCAGGCCATAAGCTCTGGGCACAGTGAAATTCTCGAGACTGCAGATCCAAATATCCTACCTAGGAGATGCACAGTACATTTCAGTCATGGGAGGAAAGCCTCTCCTACCTACATAAAGACATCTGTTACACAAAGCATATTTATTTGAGCCTTCCATAAAGAACCTAGAATCTCCTCCTAAGCCTCACAAAGTCTCAGCTTTGTGGTTTTCCCATCCAGTTTCACTGGAATGTCAGTTAAGTTCTGGAAACACTTCTTCTCCAATTTTAAATTTTCTGAACCTTCTGTTAGAGTAATATAATACTCAGAAATCACCTTCAGAGAACTTGTCCTACATCTTGTAACACTGTACATCATTACAAGCAAAAAAAAAGAGCTGATGCAGCACAGGATGTGTATAAATGTTTCTTATTTGACTCTCAGAAAATACTTTCCTTTCTTTCTTTGGGATAGATTAAATTCAGGGTCCGGTATTTTCTTAGGAGTTCTGACTGGTTAATCACACTGTCTGTTCCGAGTACGCTATTATTTTCTCACATCTACAAGATGGAAATTGCCCGCTAACTAAATGGAGAAAAGCCAAAAACTTTTTCTCAAGGATATTTCCATTGGCCTCCAGCCTCAGCCTGTCACTTCACTCCCAGTTCTTTCCTCATAAAAAATGGCCAGTGCCTCCAGAAGCGTTGAAATGTTACCTTACTGTCTTCCTGACTGCAGGTAATTGAGCAATCATCTAGCACCGGTAGAGAATGTGTCTGTTGTGCCTCTACTTCAATCCATGCCTTTTATTCTGAAAATGTCTCTTTTCCTTTCCGTTGGCAGAGCAAAAAGAACATTATCCTGGGCTCACAAAAAACGTTGAAGAAATGTTTCAGAAAGGGCTGCTTCACCACTGTAGGGCAGCATATGGCAGCGCAACTTGTGCTGTGCTGCAGTTCAGGTGGTGGTGCATGTTTTCTGTACTGAAATCTTAAGTGCAGTAAGACCTTTAACTAGTACAGTGACCAGGCTTGAACAAGAACTGTGTCTCTTGAAGCTTCTATGAAAACTTATTTCTGAACAGGGGTTTTTGGCCTTTCCTACAAAGCAATTTCATGGGCTGCATGGAAGACTATGTAATTTCTTTTTACTATTTTTCAGTTAGAAACTGAATGAGAATAAAGGACCTTTTAAATAATAAATCAGCAATGCTCTTGGCTGCCCTCCAAATCCCAGAACACACCCTCACCCTCCCCTTTCTCACAGTTAAACTCTTACACAACTGAAGAACAGGCGTCGATCTGAAGAGAGACAAAGGGACTCTGTTTCTCTCACGTGGTCTCCATTTCAGTAACGCCCATCTCCTCGCCTAATGTCAGACTGTACGATCAGTCTTCATTTTAGACTTATCCCCTCTTCATTTTCTGTAACTTCCTAGCCTCTCCCTTTGCTGAGGACCCTCTTGGCCTGTTGCCTTCGGTCAGCAACCCAGCTCTAGCCGGTCTCCTTCGGGACCCTCGCTCTCGGCACCCCCAAGAAGGGCTATACCAAGGTCCCAAGGTTAGCACAACCACTGCTCAGGGGATCCAGCTTCACGTACAGGGGAACAAATCCTGTGTGACAGGCTGCCCTGTGTGGATACAGAAGGCCTAAGAACCTCAGATACGGGGATCTTGGCTCACACAGCACAGAACTCTCTGCTGCCTAGAGATGGAACTGCTAACTGTAATGGCAATAGTGTTATTTATAGGGACTACAGTTGGTTTATTAAGATTTTTTTAGATCAAAGACTTCAGGATTTCATCTTAGGCTAAAAGTAACACCCGAAAAATTGTTTGCAATGGGAAATGGCAGAAATGTAATTTCATGTTACTCTCTGGCAAGTTTTAGGTGCACAGTTGCACCAACGCTGGTCCTAAAACTTTACCTCTAAAATCTGGTCCAGAAATCTTACCACTTCCATTCCACCAAAGTTATCTTTCCTATTCTTTAACTACCTTTTTTTCCTACTTCTAATTCTACCATATCCTTTCGCCATCACTGTCCGCTTGTTGTTGCCGTGCAGCGCGCTCCTCACGCCTCAGCGAGAGCGAGGCAAGGCCCTTACCCAACCGCCACAGCCCCGCGTCCCACTCGCGCCTCTTCCCTTGCGACCCCCCGCTGGCTGCTGCAGCGCGGGGCGGCTTGGGGAGGTTTTGCGGGGTAGGGAAGTTTGCTTTTAAATTTCCACTGGCTTCTTTTCCCCTCTGACTTTATTTCTTTTTCCCCTTCTGGCCGTACGCCGCCTTCTGCCCCGGCTCCCCGGCAGTGACTAACCGGGGACGAACTGCTTGCGCTGGGACGGAGCCAACCTCCGCCTCCTCGGGAAGCACCGCCGCGGGGCCGGCTTTTACGTTTCCGTATTTCATTTTTGTCCGCCGGCGTTCAGGGATGGTTTCCGCCATCGTTCACCAAGCAAGGGCTTCGCGAAGGCCGGCTCCGGCAACGGGCGGCGCTGAGGCGTGAGGTAGCGGCCGCCCCGNGGCGCTGCCCGGTTGCGCGGCGGGGTAGCCGGCGGGCTCGGCGTCGGGCCTGAAGCGGCCTGTGAGGGGCAGCGCCCTCCCGCCGCGCTGCGGGGCGGAGGGCTTCCTGCCCCCGAGGACCCCCGCCTGCTCCCGGGTGGGCCCCGGGGCAGCTCCGCGCCCTCCCCTCCTCCGGGCGGGGGGAGCCGCGTCTGGGGCTCCGAGCTGAGGCGAACGCGGCGGGCGGGGACGTCCTCCCTGTGGCGGGGCCTGAGGGGGGGGAAAAGGAGGGAACCAGCTGCCAGGCGGTGCTTGGTTTTGCGCCTTCGCTGGGAAGAAGCCGTGTTTGCCTGGGGAGCGGGTCGCTCGCTGTGGTAAACTGCGGCGTGTGAGATTCTGTGGGTAAAAATAGCCAAAATGTGGGAGTACGGGGGGAAACGGGACGAGAGCTGGCTGACTTGACTGTGCTTGCAACAGCAAGACGATGAAGATGGAGAGGGAGAAGATGATGCCGAAGTCCAGCAAGAATGCCTGAAGAAATTTTCAACCCCAGACTATATAATGGAGCCGTCTATATTTAACACGTTAAAGAGGTGAGTGTAACCCTACGCGTGTTATGGCGCACGTTATGCGTTAGAGATGCAGTGTTACCGCTTCGTATGGAAGCGTTGTGTGAAAATGGGTAAATGATGCTATTCTTTTCCCTTTATTTAGAGTTCACTTGGTTTTGTTTTTTCAATATAACTTTTAAATCGTTCTTTTCCAATCCTTTCACCAGATATTTCCAAGCTGGAGGTTCTCCAGAGAATGTTATCCAGCTCCTCTCTGAAAACTACACTGCAGTGGCACAGACTGTAAATTTGCTGGCAGAGTGGCTCATTCAAACAGGTACGATAAGTGATACAGTATAATTTGGGTCTGTGGTCTTTCTTTTGTCAGAAATATCTGAGTTGGTGACAAATTTGATCATACTCAGGAAGTGGATCATTATAAAATTGTCATCCTGTATGTGTATGTGCCTAAATCCTTTATAATAATATGTTTATTCTGCTCAGAGAGTAAGTGATCAGTTGATTAACATTTTTAAATGCCCACAAACTGTATTATAAAGGCTAATATAGTTGAAGCAACTGCATAAACTATAGTTTCTTTTTGTTTTCGTGCACTAGGGCAAGGGTACTGTTACATAGATGGTATTAATAATATTGGATATTTTGTAATAGTATTATGTAATTAATATTGGTGGGGGGGAAACGAACACAATTACCTTATTACTAGTTACTATTCCATTTTGGTGGATCAGTGGTTACATGGAACGTTCTCATACAGATGCCTGTATTCTCTGAGACAAGAATTCTGTATTACCAACCAGCTTATGAATTCTTCGGCAGCCTCTTGCGAGACATGTTCAGCACTGACTTGTGATATCTTTGTCCCTTTGCTAGTATAAACTTTATCAGAAGTATTATACTCTAACCTCAGAAACGTAGAACTACTTCGGGTGTTGTTTTGTAGTATATCATCAAAGCTACTGATAGTCAATATATTAAAAGGATGGACTTTAGGCTGTAGGGAGTTGGGTTTGTGCAGCAGTCCTGGTAATCCTTTCTGTGCTTAAGATATACGCGTTTTGGTGTCGTGCCCAGTAACAGTCTTGTGAAATGACTGGCCTTGCTGTTTGTATGACTGATGAAGAGAGCAAGAGAAAAAAGGACTAGTGTAACCTGCCTGTGATCCCAAACAGTCTGCATTTAGGAAAAAAGATTGAGAATCTCTAAAACCTGTCTGTGTCAGTGTGGCTTGATAGGAGAACTGATGGCTCTCCTCTCATCTTCTGCGTGTTGATAAATTTGAGTAGTTTCTGTTCTTGTTGAAAAATTTAAGATGTTGTTTCTATGTTTGATTGGATTGCACCTGCCAAGTTTTTTGTTCCTTCTATACAGGTGTTGAGCCAGTGCAAGTTCAGGAGACTGTAGAAAACCATTTAAAGAGCTTACTTATCAAGCATTTTGACCCTCGGAAAGCAGATTCCATCTTTACAGAGGAAGGAGAGGTGTGCATGGAATCCATGTTGCTATCTTTACCTGAGTGGATCCTACATAGATGCCTTCATCCGATGGAGTAGTAGATGGTGGGGGAAGGGAAATTGTATCTCCAAAGCTCTTCTGTTAAGAAACAACTGGTTTCAGAAAACTAAGCGTATTTCACTGGAGTCCTCAGAGGCTTAGAGAACTTAGAAACTTTGACTGCATCCTCCTTTGTAATAAAGTCCTGTATAACGACTGGCAGGTAAAAGGCTTACTTTTAATGATCTTGACAACTGAATGTTCTTACATTTCCCTCCATTGCTCTGATCTTTTCAGACCCCAGCCTGGCTTGAGCAAATGATAGCACATACTACGTGGAGAGATCTCTTTTACAAGTTGGCAGAAGCCCATCCCGACTGTTTAATGCTCAATTTTACTGTGAAGGTAGTATACTCAAGTCTAATAAATGAGAGTATCCTCGAAGGGCTAATAGTTCTGGCATCAAATATTGGCTGTGGTCTTGCCTGTATCACTTATTCAAACGTCAGAACAGTACAAGTGCATATTGCTGGGAGGAATTATGTTACAGGTTGCAAGTAGTATGTGTAGTTTCCCAGTCTGAAGTACTGCTTTTTGAGTGTTTTGCTGGAGTTTTTTGTTTGTGTGGTAGTTTGTTTGGGTTTTGTTGGTGTTTGTTGTTGGGGTTTTTTTTTGTGGTTTGTTTTGGTTTGGTGTTTTTTGATGGGGTTTTTTTTGTTCGTGTGTGTTTGTTGTTTTTTTTTTCTTTGATCTTGTATTGGAGAATTCTGGATTTCTGGTGCAGTGGAACATTGCAGTCAGTTTTGTATGTTTCTCTGACAGAGAAAGAATGTTAGGATATATCTTGGTGTGCTCTGACATATTCTTATATCATTATGGCTTACTTTTCTTTTTGCTGCACCTTTGTTGGTTTACTTCTCCATAGTGTAAAAGATGAATGTGAATTCTAGTAAGTGTATGCAGAGGCAAATCTAATATTCTCTGTGTTATTCTAGACTGGTAGGATATCTGAAATATCAATGTAAATAATAAAAGCTTTCTGTGATGATTTTTTTTTTTTTTAATAGCTTATATCTGATGCCGGATATCAAGGGGAAATAACCAGTGTTTCGACAGCATGTCAGCAACTGGAAGTATTTTCCAGAGTCCTGCGTACATCTCTGGCAACAATCTTAGATGGAGGAGAAGAAAACCTTGAAAAAAACCTCCCTGAGTTTGCTGTAAGTTTGTTTGTGGTTTGGGGTTTTTTGGGGGTGTTTTTGTTCTTTTTTTTCCTTTTTATGTGGAAAGAAAATAGTCTTTTCCTTTCCCGTTAGGATATACAAATCATTGCGGGATTGTAGAGAATCTTGACATCTTATCAAGCCTTACAAAATCTTACAAAGAGAAGGTATATCTGAGTTCAAAAGCAGAAATTTGTGCTTTTTTGATCATTCTGTGACCAAGAACTCCTTGGATTGCTTGCATGACACTTCTTGTATTTATTAAATGGATTGTAAAAAGGTGAAGATGGAACTGTTGTCTTTCACATTTAATGCAAGATCTGAAGATCAGTCTAGTCAGTCCCCTGGCAAATGAAAATAATTCTTCTATCATCCAATGTCAGTGAAAGTTGCCATCTGAATCAACCCAGCGTATGTTCTGTGTTGTGAAATAGCATAATAAATTTTGGATGGCTTGGTACTTCTCTTACTTTTAAAATACTGCAGAGAAAGTACTGAGTGTAAGTAGGATAGAATTCCCTCTCAGTTTTGGCATTTAAGAAACGAAGTTCTCAGTTTAGTCATTTCTTCTTGTATGGTACCAATGCGTAGCAATACTATGCTTTTCTGTACTTTCTTCTTCTTCGCTGTTGGGTTTTTGGTTTACTTGTTTAGTTTTTTGCATTCTGGTGTTTTTTTTTTTCTTTTGATGAGTAGATTTCAGTGAAATCTTCGCTATTGCGGCAGTGTAATCATGGGAGCATGCTTGCATGTTTCTTGTTGACTGGTAAGATTTTTGATGTGTGCTTTCACAGAAGATGGTGTGCCATGGAGAACACACTTACCTTTTTGCTCAATCGATGATGTCCATATTAGCTCAAGAAGAGCAAGGAGGGTCAGCTGTCAGACGGATTGCTCAGGAGGTTCAGCGATACGCTCATGAGAAGTAAGTGGGAGTTACATTATCAGTGAAATGTAAGTCACTGGAATTTGTAAACTGCCGTCTTTTGCTCATTCTTGATTACCTTTTACCAGCAAAAGGAGAATTCTTAGCTGCAACAGAGCAGTTCTTGTAGCAAGTTTTAATTCATTAGAACAACAGAAAAGTTCAATGTCTTGTACTGGGAGACTTGAAATAAGAAGAGCAAAGAATGAAGTTTCTGTCTATTAAAAAAAATATATTTTTTTTGTTATTCTACAAACATTTTAGAAACAAGCAAGGGAAATGCAGGCCTATTTCTGTAACTATCCAGGGTAAGGGCTTCTGCTCTAAGGCATTACATTCCATAGGATGTGCCCTCTTGACTTGGTGAGGCTAAACCTGAAATGTCCAAATTAAGAAAATAAGTTGCTGTGTATGTTTGCTCTTCATCTAGAGGCCATGATGCTAGTCAGATTACTTTAGCGTTGGGCACTGCTGCCTCCTATCCTCGAGCATGTCAGGCTCTTGGTGCGATGTTGTCCAAAGGAGCTCTGAATCCAGCAGATATCACTGTCCTGTTCAAAATGTTCACAAGCATGGACCCACCTCCAGTAGAACTGGTTAGTAGTAATCTTTTTATAACCTCTGAAACTTAATTCTGTTGCAGTAGCACTCAGAAGTATGAGGTCTTGTGCCAAGTGTTGTATCAACGCAAACAGAAGTTAGCACTTGAACTCATCCCTCTATAATTTTAAGTAACATCTAAATGTGAAACTACTACTTGTGTTCTATTTTGCATTAGCAAATTTGTTTGTTTTAAATCATTCTAAGTTGTTTTTTTTACATGTAATGAAGTCAACTAAAGAACTTCTTAGTAGGAGCTAAAGATGGCAAGGAATTAATTAACTTCTTCTATTAAAAAATAATTTTAAAACCCGCCCAGTTTTGCAGTTTGTAACATTCAGGCCTAAATGGCACGTTTCAGATTTCCCACTGCCTTGTTCTAACATGGGTTCTGGTAACACATGGTGGCATTTAGGTACTTTAGCAATATAGTCTGTAACTCTCTTAGTTTTTGGGGGTTTTGCTTTTTTGTTGTGGGTTTGGGTTTTTGATTGTGTGTTTTTTTGTTTTGGGATGTGTGTGTGTCAAAAGTTTGGGTCTCTTCAGAAAACGAACTAACCTACTCCCAAGGGGGAATGTGTTTACATCCCGTTCTGTGCAAGGTTTATCAGATGCAAAAATTATATTTTTAGTCACCTCTCATAATTTCAGGCTCTAATAAACCATTCATTTTCTTCACAGATTCGAGTACCTGCCTTTCTGGACCTCTTCATGCAGTCATTGTTTAAGCCAGGTGCTAAGATCAACCAGGACCACAAACATAAATATATTCACATACTGGCATATGCAGCTAGTGTGGTAGAGATGTGGAAAAAGGTAATGCTCAGTTCTGTGAATAACGTTATTTTTACCTACAGTGGCCTGACTGTGCTGAAAGAAGATGTATGGTTATGAAGTTACTCAGTTTAAAATAATGTATTCGGCTTCATTTACTTATTTTAATATGAAATGTTTCTGGCTTCAGCTAAAATGACTAAAAAATGTAGATCCTGAAGATCCCTGATGACCAAATAGTACTATAAAAGTCTGAGTGCACTGAGTATTTTTGCTTTTTTAACACCACCTCCCCCCAAAGGTTATCAGTAGCAGTTCTCTGCTACTAGAACCATATGTGCTTTTTAAGAGGAATTTAATTCTGTGAAGTGGATAGAGTAATTCTTAGGAAATAAGCAAACATCTTTGTACTTCAGCTCATTGATGCTTAGTTCTTCTGAAACTTGCATTTGAGTCTAAATTTTGAGAAACATTACGTAATCTTAGGCTTATCACAGGTTACAGTTCCTTTCCTTACATAACCAAAGACATCCTATATATTCATGACTCTTGCATTTAAACTTTGCAATTTTTCAGAACAAGAGAGTTAGCATAAACAAGGATGAACTCAAGTCAACTTCAAAAGCCATTGAAACTGTTCATAATCTGTGTTGCAATGAGAACAAAGGAGCATCAGAGTTGGTTGCAGAACTGAGCACTCTCTATCAGTGCATCAGGTGAGCAGAGAGACTGGTCCCAAGCTTCAGTCGTTGGAAGGAAAGTATTATTTAGGAGGGGCAGTACTGCACAAGGGAAATACCTTTGTGGGCTACTCTTTGAGAACGTCTTCATTGTAGAATACGTGAAGATGTGGTCTGAAAGCAGCTTTCAAAATTGTACATCTGACTTTGGAATCTCTCTCATGAGGACATAGATTATGGCTTTCACCAGCAGTTTGTCCTTCTTGCGTCACAGAATATGCTTTTCTCTGCCACAAAAAAAAGATGACAGATTGCTGTGTCTTCCTAATAAAGCTTTCCTAGCAATAGCTGTGTCCTTCCTTCTCCTCTTAAAAGTATGAAATAGCAGACACTGAATAAACTGGAACAAACTTAAGTGTATGTGAATTTTGTTGCATGTTTTTTGCATTTTGTGCTGAGCAGGGAGTGTCTAATTTTCCTCTGGCCTTTCTTCCCCCCCCCCCCCCCCCCCCTTGATGTCCTAGCAACTTTTCAAACAAAACTTTTTGAGCTTTATTAATTTTGCTGTTAAACTGAAACTAGAAACCATTAGAATATACAGAAAAAAAATTATTTTTTTTTAAATACTGGGAATTTTTTGTTCTGAGGTTGTCTGGGGTTTGGGGTTTTTTGTTTGGTTTGGGTTTTTTTGGCTGCTCCTGTGCTAAAGTGATCTCTTCTTTTTCTTCACAGGTTCCCAGTGGTGGCAATGGGTGTATTAAAATGGGTGGATTGGACGGTGTCAGAACCACGATACTTCCAGCTGCAGACTGATCACACTCCGGTTCATCTGGCATTACTGGATGAGGTAAAAGCATATATAAAATCTTGCTGGAGAGTAAAAGCACTTTTGACACTTGTAACTGAAGTACCTCCAGTTCACTGGATGCCTATCTTTGGCAGTAAATCGGTAAATACAAAGAGATTAATCTGTTTCTGTTCAGAGTTAATTATCTGGGTTTGTCATCTCAACACTATTTATGCTAGGAAAACTTAGGCATCAAAGAAGGAAACGGTGGAATATTTCTTCTAAAAGAATTTACATCTGGCACTGAATTTCGATGTAAAGTTAATAAAGACTGGTGCATTGGTTTTTAAATTGAAGTTCTGAGGATCTAACTTTCTTGGTTTTTTTGCAGATCAGTACATGCCATCAGCTGCTTCATCCCCAAGTTCTACAACTTCTTGTCAAGCTCTTCGAAACAGAACATTCTCAGCTTGATGTAATGGAGCAGGTGATTCTCAAAGGATTCAGTATTTGTGTTCCTTCATATTAGTTATGCTTATTCAAGATAATAGCTTTTGCTGTCACGGCAGTTCTAAGAGTTTAATTTAGGAATGTGGTCATGGTTAAAATGTAGCTGATAGTGATTCAGTAAGAATAAGCAATAAAAATTGCACTTTGGAGAGGAAGTTCTAATCTGTTGGTTTCTTCTTCTCTTCCTCCTCCACCGCCCTGACCCCTGCCATCAGCTGGAATTGAAGAAGACTCTCTTGGATAGAATGGTGCACTTACTCAGTCGAGGATATGTCCTGCCTGTTGTCAGCTATATCCGCAAATGCCTGGAGAAGCTAGATACAGATATCTCCCTCATCAGATATTTTGTTACAGAGGTCAGCAGCAAAAATTGTGTTTGCTAACCTATAGAAATAAACTTTAGTATTGGTTGTATGTGTTTGGATATTAAATCAGCTTGCCTCAGATTGCTCAAAATCTCGTATCTTAAAATATTTTTCAATGTATGTAGTATCAGTTTAGTCCTACTGACTCCTGCCTCGTGAAGATACTAAGGTACCAGGTAGAGTACCACGAGAATATATAATTAATTTACTTGTATGGAGAACAAGAGGTCTTAAGTGCAACTTTTTGTATGTTTTCAAGACTAGTATTGTGAATTAAATATTGTCCCTGTTACCCCTTTAACTGGAAGAACAATTCATTTTTGTCTGCTGTTTCAGGTGCTGGATGTGATTGCTCCCCCATATACCTCAGACTTTGTACAGCTTTTTCTTCCCATCTTGGAGAACGAAAGTATTGCAGGTACTATTAAAACAGAAGGCGAACATGATCCTGTGACTGAGTTTATAGGTAAGTCGTATTTATTCATTGCATACCTGCTTCCTTTTGTATTTGTTAAAATTTGCAAACCATGTTCAGGAGGAGGATTACTAAAAATAGGAATGCCTGCCAGGTGTTTTCACAGATAGCTTCCCTTTTAGGGGCCTGTGTTTAGCAATTTTCCTTTAGTCAAGAATCTCTGGGTGCTAGTGAGGAACCTGGAGACAAATACTGCTTTTTGAGAACTAGCACTGTAGTAATGAAAGGATAGGAAGGGAAGTAGTACACTCCTAGCCTAAAACAAACACATCTGTCCAGGCTTTAAAATACTAATTATTTGCATAATGCAGAAAGCCACATGCAAACAGATAAATCAGAATGATGTACTCAACACTTTATTTCTTTTTTTCCCCTCTTTAAAGCTCACTGCAAATCTAACTTTATTATGATGAACTAAGCAGTGGAAAATACCAAGAATGCAGAGCACATGATCGCTACTTTGCCATACTCTCCACCAGTAAGGTTCTGTAACTGGGCAACACAGCAGGAAAGGAAAAAAAAAAAAACCAAAAACCAAACCCAAAATAAGGAAGAAAAGGCTGAAGGGCATTTGAGTGACTTGCACGGTGACCTTCAGCTTCATATCCAAGGACTCCTCATGTACTTTAGAAGATGGAATAATACTGAAGGATTTTCTGTTGTTACACAAATCTGTATAAATCTGAATAGTCTGAATGGGATAGCAGGAGACGAGAGAAATGGATTTAGTTGAAAGAATGTTATTTTTGGTTACTTGCAGGTTTTGTCACCAATTCTTTGTGTAATATACGGGGAAGGTAGTTCCTACTAAAACCACTTTGCAGATAGTTCTCTCAGGACTAAATCTTGAATGCTCCAGTTCTTGATGTTGCGAGTTGTCAAAAAAAAGGAATTTGTGTGATTAGGTCTGTGCTGCAGATAAGCCATAATGCCTCTTTCTCACCTTTGCATTGTATTAGAATTTTAAATACCCTACATATTTACTGCTATTAAAAAAAAAAGTTTGTGTAACACAAGTGGAGTTGTAACAAGCAAGGTCAGTTTTGTATTAACAGATGAATCCTCTGTCAGTGTGTTATCTTTCAGAATCTATTTTTTGTTAAATAGATGCATCAAATGTTACTGGTAAGTTTCATTACCATGTCAGAATTCTTCTGCTGTCCAAAAATATGAATGTGTGCAGAAATTTCATTACTGCTTGTTGTGGCTTGGTTTTTATACTTATCTCTACTCTGTGCTGGTTGATGCCAAACAGTGGGGGATACACTGAAGACTACAATTTACCTTTAAATAAAGGTTTTTTCTTTTCCAGATATTGCTTTCAAAGTTTTATTAAGACCACTCTTCATTTCTGTTCATTAGGCTGGATTTTTGTTTGTACAGGCAAATACTGTTTGTTTAAAAGCAAGGGGCATAGACAAGCCCATGGTGCTTTTCCAAGCACATCTGTTTTCTGAAGAACCTATTTTCTAAAAGACAGTGATATTTTAAGTCCAACTGGATGTAAATTTAAAAAGGAAACCACGTTGTTGTTCTCTGTTGTCAGTGATTCATGAATGGGAACTCTGCAAACTACCATGGTAATTCTTGAGACAGCAGCCAACTGCATTGATTCTTAACTCCTTTTAAAACCTACATACTCCACAGTGGCTGAGCTACAGTCCTAATCAACTTAAAGCACAACCTGAAAAGAGCAAAATGTGCTTCTGCAGAAGCTGTTCTGACCACCTTTGTCTATCTTTGATTAGAAAATGTACTATCACTCCAGCTACTTCTCACCATTTAAACCTGTGTCAGAGCTACTTTTCATAACTTTTTAGGTAGAATTCACATACAAGTTTGGCTTTTTGAAGCCCCTGACTTCCTTTCTTTGTGGAATTGATAGAAACAATTCAGCCTACAGAGCTTCATTTTAGGATGTAGCCCTGTATCCTCTTATGACTAAAAGAGCAGGTTGTTCCCGTGTCCACCGCAAGTTTGCCAGCCGTTCAAACACAGTATATGTTTGCTTTCTTCTGTGCTCAAGCATGGTATTGCTTCCTCTAAACACTTGCCTTCCTCTACTTACCCCGTAGATGATTTTTTAACTAGTCAAAACTTCCATGATGCTGTGGTCAGTACTACCATGTTCCTATCTCAAGGGAACTGAAGGTACAGCAGGCACCGCAGTTTGCCAGAGTGAACCCTTTTTGGCTCTAGTCTCTGCTTGTTAGGTACAACAGAAGATGACTGAAAACATGTTAATAAGCATACAGTCACATAAGAGAAAAATGTCCATTTATTAAATGCAATTAACAATGCCAGTTAGTAACACTTGACATGGCACTGATTTGCCAGTTACCAAGAAAGAGAATCTGCTACCTTTCTTCAAATTAGGGAAGGTCTGGGTTGTGGCAACTTATACTTTGCCCCTTTAAGAGAAAAATGGCAGAGTCAAACACATATTAAAGCAAGGAATTTGAGCAAAGAAAAGACTAATTAAATAACTAAGAAGTGCTTAGACTTTGTCTGTTACCAAAGTAATTCCTGATATATCATTTTGGTTGGATAAAAACAACTGCATTATGAGAGACTTCCAACGGTGTTCCACCAGGAGGCCAGGGAAACAACAGGGGATTCAATTTTTGAAGGTATCATATCCAGACTTAGCTTTGTTTTTTCAGCTGCATCATTGTGAGATGATATTTGCTGAATACTGTCAGAGAATTTAATATAAGCCCTAGACCCAAATATTGAGTATATTTTTCCTTCCCAGTATATCTACATAATTTGTATTTAAAAAAAATATGCAGAGATTTACCTATACAGTTTCTGTGACTAAGTCAATCTGATTTAAATACTGTACATCAAGGCAGACAACTTTAATACATAATTTTTATTTTTTTAAGTTGTAAATAATTAGATAAAGGCAGTTCTGTATTTTACTTTGAGACACTGTGTATTGCTATCTGGGCTAATTTTGCAGAACTGCCTGATGCTGTTGAACTGTCAAAGAGTTTTAGACTACTATTCTTTAAACAGAAAAAGTTGTTCTGGGAAGCTTCCAAACAAAGTAATTCCTAAACAGAAAGATGTACAATAGAGACTCAAGGAAGTAAAACATCTCCATATGCACAGTCCTCTTCAATAGCAAGATTGTACTCTGCTCCTCTTCCACCTTTATATGCACTTGTCACAATTCTCAGCCACCCTCTTTCACCCTGCAAAGAAATAATTTGCATTGTCAATTAGAAAACAACTCCAGAAAATGGATGCTATTGAGTCTGTTCTGTCTTCCAAATATGAATGATTTTTAAGCGAATCTCAGAATTCACTCAACACTGGGTTCACAGGGCAGCCTTGGTTAAAGGGGCAATCTGCTTTGGTGAATTTACACCCCCCTCATCTATTCTAGGTATGTGACTTAATTTTTGCCTACAACTAACAGTAATTTACAGTTGCTCATAACAGGAGCTGCATGTCCATGGAAGGGCAGCATTTCAAATTGAGCTGGCATTACTCAAGTAACTTTGGCTGAATATCCTTGTCTTTATTAGTTAGGTTTCATTTTTTAATTGCTAGTCCTGTTCAAAGACAGTTTTACTTTTCCTATCCACAGGCTAGCTTTGCAGCATCCTGTTTGCAAGTGAAAAAGCCCACCTTTCCTCAAAAGCAATTCTGCAAATGTGTTTGTTCCTGTGTTTCCTTACCCAGGGTTCCCCCCATGAGTTACGAACAATCCAGTATTCTGTTCCATTTTCTACGCCCCAGCCAGCCACAGATACGATGTGATTCACCACAGGCGAGGGGTTGTACTCTGTATAAATTCCTCCCGTGTAAGCATCCAACTTTTCAGTAGCCATTATGCCACAGCTGTAATAAAATAGAGAAAGCATTTTTGTACAAGAGGATCAGGGCAAGGGCCTGTCTAAAAATCAACTGGTTTTCTTGCATTTTGACTTCAGAGCTCAGTTTGTCAACTCAGTTTATCAATTACCAACGAGTTGAAGTCTGCATATTAGTGCAGAGCTGCTAACATATGCTAGAGTAGAGAAGGACGCTTCAGTCAACAGAATGAGTTTCAGGTATTTCAGTCCCAATACTACTAGTAAATAAACATTTTCTTTTTCACTATTAAACTTTTTTACCTAATTGGTCCATTAGTATAGATTTCTGCCATCATTTTTTCTCTTCCACTGACAGACCCATAGTCAGCAACTTTCCAGAGAGTGTAGTTCTTTATCACATGGCATTCTCCAAAAGTGACACAAGTTCCACACTGGTTAAACTTCTTACACTCTACAAAACACAAGTGAGACAATGCTTCTCTTCAAGTGAATGCATGGTATCACGCTGCTGTGGTTTAACCCCAGT
>VZTL01055277.1:0-21876 GCA_013400535.1 Scopus umbretta | reverse complement strand
CTAAACCCCAAATTAGATGCTCAGTAAAACTTCCAATGTTTCATAATACTAAAGACAAGTGTACCACAAGAAATAAAATGTGATGCACAATAGCATCACTAGCACTTCCCGTATTTGTGGTAACCAATCTGAAGGCTTTCACAAATACTATAATTTTATAAATCTATAAATAGGTTTTTATAGAAGACAATATTTGAGCTTTGTTTTGTTGGGTAAATGTCAATGCATGTTGTTCAATACAAATACCATTTTAAAAGACGATGTTAATTATCATAAAACAGATATCAGAAACATTTTTTAGAAGTAGAAATACTTTTTTCCCCCTCCATAAATATCAGTTAACTCTGATCACGGTTTTTATAACGAGGTTCCTTTTTATCCCTTTTTACTAACAAACTGCAAGAAAATAAACACTATCCAGTTTCCAAAAATCTCATCAGCACAGCGTAAGGCATCCAAATGAGAACTCAGGCTTTTAACAAAGTCACTTCTAGAAGATAAAGAAATCTCAAAATTACAAATATATTTCCAACAGAGATCCCATATGCTCCAATCTTTCAATCTTAAAAACAAACCCACCTGTAAAAACTTATTCCCTGAAATTCACTTGCTACCCACTGGCATGTACCAAAACCTCTGTGTGTGTGTATGCACGAGCTGCATTTAAGAGTTATGAACCTTACAACTGGCAATACAGTTAAGAAGTACAAACTGCTTTTCTAATATTGTGAAATTTTGTTTTGACCTATCTGTGAATTTGAGTTAGGTTTTGAAAAAAACATTTTCAACTCTTTATCAATTCTCTTTTAAGGCAATGTAATGGCAAGCAATAGAGCTTTTAGACTTTACGAAAGCAGAATTAGTGCTCATTGCTTTCAATTCATTACCCAGTTCTTAAAAAAAAATACACAGAAATCTCAAAATAATGGCTGTATTACAGATTTCTGACGTTTCTATACATAGTATTTAAAAAATATTATTACCAGCTATTTAATGAAACAGAATACACTACTTGGTTTGTGTTTCTGCACATGACAAGATTCTGAGTAATCTACTGCACCAAATTCAGCATAGAGTAAATAATTTTATGACTTGATGGCTAATATATGAGGGAAGAGTAAAATCTGTTGAAGTATTCCACTTTGGATTTGTCTATAAGAACTAAAAAAACCTCCGCATTCAGAAGCGGCTGTAAATGAACTGAGATATTAAAGTTTAATTCCTGCATACATCAACTACTTAGATGGCATATGTTACAACTTTGAGTAATTTCTGGAAAATACAAATGGTCCCATACTCTTAGCTGCCAGAGTTAGTCTTTGCACACTCTTTCACACGATCACCACAAAAAGTTCATATGCTTTTCCAACATACGAAGTGACATGATACGCATTGTAACCATTGGTCTAAATATGGAAGTTTGGTTTGTTTTGTTTTAAATAGGTAGGAGAACCAATACCTAGCCTTTGCCTTAGATTTATTGGTTAGTATAGGTTGACTCAGAAAATTCACAGATTTAAAACTATTTCACTGTCATAAGGCACAGATTCAATGGTATTTTCTGGAAATGAAACTCTCTTCAAAAAAATTCATGTTATTTCTAGAATAATTAAAAGCCTCAGTTTTCCACTAACAGCTTAAACCACGTGGAAAACCCCCAAGCATGAAATGCTTAATGAGCATCCCACATTCAAGTGCCTAGCTCTCACTGCAAAGACTATCCTCTGAAACACAGAGTGAGCACCTGCTGGGTGGTTGCGAGTCATCAAACTACAAAGTGATGAAAAAAATTTGTCCAATAAAGCAATTATCCCACAATTCTTTCATAATTTCTAATTATGCCTTGAGCCCACTTCAGCTATTCCACTGCTTCCCAGCCATGGGATTAATTCTCCATTACAGGCTTGAACTCTACAGACTCAGTCTTCATTTTAAGTATGGTAATACAGGTCTCATGAAAACATGAGATCAATATAAATACATGTTGGGCATACACCAGTGTAGAGCTGTTCTCCAAGTTTGCAGACAGCCTATAAAGTGTAAGTATGCTGTTTATTATTTTTCCAAGATATCAAAGAATTTGCTTCTCTTTTGCAATAAAAGCCTTCACGTACCATAATTTCTAGTTCCCGCCCAGGAAATCCCCATTAGACTTGCTGGCTGCTCTGACCTTCCCCATAAGAAACAAGATCTCCACAATGACCCATGATAGCACTGATTTTGAGAAGCTGAACTTGAATCCAACTTGTAGCCAGGCCATTAGACAGTAATAAAATGTACATGTCCAGCATAGTCCTATACTGAGAGCCAAAGCTCCAAGTCAAAGAGCTGCTACAAGGGTCTATGCTCTTTCCTTTACAGCTATATAGAGGGAGAATGGGATATTAAAACAAAAATGAATAGATTATGTCACTGGAATGTCAAGGACCATAATATGGGAGCATCTAAAGAACAAAGCGGAAACATACATAATAAAAAAAAGTTGTATTTCTTAAAAATAAACAAGAGTTTTTTTCCTCAGCAGCTCAAAGGCTTTTTTTTCTTAAGCACAAATGAATGCTTAAAGACAACATGACAGGAACCATTTACTTGTCAGAATAAGGCATCTACCCCTGGAACTTAGGGGGGGGATTGCATGAAATTCAAGCATTTACACAGAAGCATTTGAACACATTGTGTTGTGCCGTGTCATGTAGGTATCCGAGACCTCTCTCGGAAACTTCTACTGAGGAGAACCTATTCTTCAGTTGCTGTTCTTTTTTTAAACACCATTCTTACAAAAACCTGAGAAGTGAATTATGATTGAAAATGCTGAAGGAAACAGCCTTTCAGTCTAGATTTTCTACTATTACAAGGTTCTCGGCACTTATCTCAATTTGTGGTGCTCATGACAGTACCTTACTCTAAAGTAATGAATATAGCTCTTTGTCAATATTTGAAAGTATGAAATGCTAAAAACAATTACATCATAGAAGGGCAGTATAAAATTCCAGAGAGAAAGGCCAAAACAGAAGTATTTTAGTCTTCAGCAGGCAAAAAAGCAAGCATGCCTGTAAGCCTGTGTATGCACTTAATACAAACGAACAAATAAGCTGATTGTTAGAACAGCTTATGACTCACCAATAATTGCTTTTGTAATGCTTATTAGAGACAAAAAACATACAAGTTTCAACTGTATATCACCCCATACTTTAAACCTTGTCATGTACAGTAACACAGACACAAAAACAGAGCTTCCAATTAAACACCTACTTTAACAAAACTGAGCTAGTATCAGCACAAAGATTCACGTGACAAGCATTTATCAGTGTTGGACTACTTCAAAGTATATGTCATTTTAAGTTATTTTCAACAAAACAGTATATTGCCACTGTATTGAGGGTATATAAGAATAATTTTAGAACAGATAACTTAAAAACTTCTGTGCTATAGGTACTCTTTTTCTGCTGTGGTTAACAACCACTGATTTAGGAATAATTCAATCTTCTTTCCAGCTTATAAGCATAAACATTCACCTACGGTCAAATCTACCTAAATTTGAGGCCGTTTCCTGTATATAGAAGTAAGCTGTTACTTAGATCAGCTTTCTAACTTTTTTTCCCTGATAGTACTGCAGGAAAAAAAAGTAAAAAATGGAGTTTAAAAATACTGAATACATCCCACAAAAATAGAAAGTTTAGACTTGATCCAACTATACAGTGAAGTACTTCATTCGATTTTCAAGTGAGCCATGCCCAGGATTATGTTTTCTGAGGTCTACAAATAGCTCAAAAATGTATGTTTTATGCAGTTTATGTTAATTCCTTTAAATTAGTGCAACAACAGTTTAGGGAAAACATCCCGGAATAACTTTAAAAAGAGACAAAAGGGAAGACAGGCATACATTCTTGTGCTATAGTTCCCCAGCTGAGTTTCTGTATGTTTTAACCAAAGTCACCAAGAAAAAGCCAGGATCCCTTCCCATGTCTGTGAGCAAGTATGTGAATGATTGAGCACAGTTTACCCCACAAAAACAACCCTGCAATATCCTACAATTGAGCAGTGTCTCAGAATGATCTGAACATTTCTTCCCTTGTGTAATTTGTTTTTCTGATGCAATTTACCACATTTCTCCCCCAGACCACAGTGACTGAACATTACTGTGAAATCTACCAACTTCTGGACTTTTCACTATTCCTAAATAAAACCAGCATGGGTCCTTTAATATTTTATAGATGACATCTGCAATATTACCAGATTAAATCAGAGGAATGTGAATTGGCTCTCGATTATTTACCCGATTGTAAAATGGATGCTGAGGTCCTGTCATACCACTATAGTAACTGCTATGAGGTTGTGGTGATAAAACTCCACTATTGAAAGGTCCATTGAAAGAGGTTGTAGAAGAGCAAGCTGATGAAGGCTGACTGAACAGAGATGTTGCTCTAGCAGGTGCTTCATGTAAAGGCAATGTGGGATAAGGAAGTCCTCCAATATTCATTTGATCTCTTGCAGCACGAACATCTGAAAAATAAAAAGTAAAAACCGAGATTTTGCTTGAAATATTTGAAAATGTTTTGATTTGTTTGCCAACTCATTACAGTACATTTTTGTGTATTTAACTCCAACAAGAACTCATCAAGTAGAACGCCAAGTGTCACTTTCAGCTGCATTTGGTTGATTTCTCTTGAGGATCACATATACACAGGAGTCTTTAGGAGAGTTAGGACAATTTATTGCATAAATTTACAGAGCATATTAAATGCCTCTAAATATTCTCTCTCAGAGAGAACAAGTTACAAATCCCAACTTAAATGGGAAGAAATGCAGGAATACATCATGCCAAGTATGTCTCTGACGTTAAGTATGTCTGATGTGATAGTCAGACCTGTACTGTTTCTGAAAAGATTAGCGAGACAGAGCTTGTGAACAAAGTTAGGCCACCCCACTGCAGCTATCAAGCGCAGAGAAGGAAGCTGGAAAAAAGTAAGAACAAAAAGGATTCCAGCTGAGGACTGAAGAAAAGTGTCATGACAGAAAAGACAGGCAAAGAGAACTATTAATACATGAATTCAATTCCCACCTAGAATACTGACTGTTATACCAAATACTCATAAGGATCCTATTTTAAAGTTCTGGTTTTCACTGAAGCTTAACAGGTGGAAATGTTAGGATGCCTTAGCCTTACTCCAGAGCCAACAGCAATCCCTAAGATTAGACAAGAAGTGCCCCACCATGTGTCACATCAATCCACAGCAGCAGTGAGCAGTCAGAACATCTAAAGCTGAGCAGAGTTTTTTTGCAGAACAGAATATACCTGAACCTGACTGCATTTTTTGAGACTACAAGCAAGTAACTGTTTAACAACCACTGCGCAATAAACAACACCTGCTCTAGGATGAATTTAAATATCCTACTATAGCAGACTAAAAAGTAACTCACGGGTGCCAACTGCACAGGTATCTAGTGGGGTATACATCAAATGGAGATGTTCCACTTTGTTTCACTGGCTTCAGCTCTGTAGGATCTTACTGACGCTGTTCAAAACTGTTAACAAAGATCTAGAAGTCAACTTGCATCTCTACTACTAAAATATCATTGTGTGTATTGTTTCCTCCATCTGCTAAAGCAGTCTTCAAATCAAGAACAGTGGATTCCCCCTCCAAAAAAGATGCTTTGATCTAGTATGATCTGGTCTTTACAGCTAAGCTACTAAGTGAAACTGAATGGCCCGTTACTGAAGTCAAATCAGACAATCTGAAGATCTGATTTCATGAACAAACCAGGATTCTCCGTAACATGCGAAGTAGCTCTATCTAAAATGAAAAGAAATAACACAATTGCCATTTTCCCTGTATTTGAAAGTATACTCACCTGCAATGATTTCTCGTAGCTTGGGATCCAAGTTTACAGTACATGGCAAAAAGGTTCTTACATCACGTGCAATAAGAACAGGTGTTCGTGAAGATAAAAATACTTCAAAGTTCCGTATATCTCCATCAATTTCAAGTAAAGGTTCAACATCTTTAGTTGTAGGAATATTCTTTGAAATTCTGGGAGGAAAAAACATTTATTACAGTATGACTTCCATTTGCATATATTCTGGGGTGGAATACTTGTACACTTGCATCCATTCTCCCTGTTCTCTAGCAAATGAAGAGAATGCATAAAGAGCTGCACTGTCTGCAGAAAGAACAATTTAACATTTTCTAATATGCAAAAAATCTCAAACTGCTAACTAATATGATCTAAGTGTATGCTTCAGAGAAATCTCAAAGAAGCCATACAGAAGACTAAAATCAGATCAGGAATTTATAGATCAGTAACATCAAATTCAAAGTAAGGGGAAGTTAACATTTGTCAACATTAACATCAAACATCCATTCAAATTCTGATACACCAACCAGAAATTCCACAGTTAAAAATCTCATTTTTAAACTAACATTTCTTGTAATGGGAATGCTCAGGCATCTTAGAGATTGATCAAAACCCAACTGTGCATGATTTCATGGTATAAAGTGGAAAAATGCCTGCTTTCAAGTAATTCACCTTTTAAGACAAGAAGCCACAAACAGAAGAGAACAACAAAACAATGAGACATGATCAATATAAGGGACTGGTGATTCATTCTGACTATTGTCAAGCAACGTTGGGATGTTTTTTATAAGCAGTAGGACAGTTTTAGGAAGGAACAAGGAGAAGGATTACATGTTAGCCTTGTGGAAGTTTATGAAAAGCTCCTACCAAACGCAAATAAGTGATGGAAGCTGACATGATGGGTCAGATGGATCTGATTTGACATCTCATCTCATAGTATCATGACTAGCATCCCATCTGATACCAAATGAGAAATCATAATCTAAGGTAAAGAGTACTAAAATGAAAAAACGTTTTCACACCCAGTATGATAAAAATGGAAACAGTAAAAGAATGCATTGATGTGGCTATAGCAATGACTATAAAGTAACTGTGGCAGCCCTCTAGATGGATACCAGTGAAGTAACCATGCTGTATTTAAAGGAAAAACAGAAAAAAAGTTATGAGGAAAAAAAAAAAAACTTTATATAAATATAAAAATTAATGATGCACCTCGCTAGTTAATGGCTTTTCCAAAGACATATGCTCGCGGTTCCACAAAAGGGGATGACTTAGCATAGACACGTTGACTGCTCTGTGAGCTGCTGTAACTTGCTAAAAATAAGTTAGCATATCACAAAGAAAGCATAACAGTTTTCTCTGATTACTGGACAATTAAAGCAGCTAAGGCAACTGCCAGTGCTGTACTGGGGGCAAGGAGTGCACTGAGGCATGGATGGAAAGGGAAGAAGGAGCCCTCATGTACACTCAGTACCCTATCAAAGCGCAACCAAGAAGCTCTTACATTGAATAAATACATACTCACGTTTTTAGGAAAAGAACGTAACACTTCAAAAAAAAAAAAAGACAACTGGTTGTAACCAAATTGTATTTTTAATACAGCTAATGGAACTTAATCTATGATTAGCTGAATGATCTTGCCTTAGTTCACAATTTGTTAGCTTTTTAAAAGCAACGATCTTTTTTTACCTTTATTTTTAGATCCTCGATAAAAAGTAGAATTTTATGTACCATGGGATTATTCCAGAGACAACAGTGGCAGATTTACACAGAATATTTAGTATTTAATGTTAAAAGAAATAGAAAAATTGAGGATCAATGCGAGATGCTTGAAGTAAGCGTGACTCTCTTACATCAAAAAATTATTTTAACTGTGTGTTCATCTTTCAATCTGACCTTTTAGGACAGTCTTGCTCTAAACTAAAAGCAGAATTAACAAATTCCTATCCATTTTACCAGAAAACATCTGAACAGACCACATACCTAACAGATGGAGGATACTGTCAAACTGTCATAAGGCAGTCAGTATCTACGAATAACTTTATTCAGAGAGATGTTACTTCTACAACCTAGGAAAACGTAACAAATGTAAAGTATAAAAACAAGTGTAGCCTATTCTAACAAAGGTCTGATCCTGTAAATCATTACGAGCAGTCATCTGGAGGGCAGTGGGATTATCCACTTTAGGGAAATTCAATGCATGCAAGGCTTTACAGGCTCCAGCCTGAAGAGAATAAAAGGCGGTGCTTCTGTAAGAAGAGAAACCTGACACCCAGAAGCAGGTTACAGTTTCAAAGAATGGAAATGGTTCATTCTCCAACAGTGTTGAAAGAAATCTAATAGGTGCCAAAAGTAGTCCTCACCTCAAGGAGTGAAAGGTCGAAAGAAAAAAAAATAAGAACATTAGCAGTATCAAAGTAAAACTTGTATACCTAACAGAATCCAAGAACTGTATATTTTACACTAATATTTAGCTACTAATTAGGTTCTTCTACTTTGCCTTATATAAAACTGTCTAAACTGACTGTAAATGTATAGGTTTTTATTCAAACATCAGAAATGTAAAAAAAACCCCAACAAAACCACTAATGCATACTTTGGTTATATATATTTACTGTGAGTATTGTACAACACTGACAAAATGAATATTAAGTCACTTTTTAAGTCAGGGACTGAAGAGTTAAAAAGTGGCCTACTTCAACACTTAAATCTACAAACTAAAACGCCAAAAGAGAATGTGACATAGATTTAAATAAAACACACAGCTGATGAATCACATGAAACAAATTAGCTGAATTTTAATGCCAGCTCTACTTAAGTCTGAATGCGAACAGTGTTCTGAATATGATGAACAAAGCTACTGTTCAGAAGCCAATAGCCCACTGCTGGTGTGCAGATTGAAGTCTCTATTCTAACCTCCTGAGCTCCATGTCTTAAACTACGCCTCTGAAAGAAATATTTATGTAAATGATAATCTTTTGGCAAAGAGCCACAAAAATCGCATGTGCCTGTACTTCTCAGATAAAAAATAAAAGGTTAGCATGTAAAGCACTTTAGGAGTTACTTTTTCTAAAATATAAGCACACAGATCTAAAAATAAAACACTGTGAACACCCTATTCTCATTCTGGGGCTAGATTTTCCTGAGGCAGAATTATTATTCTTTAAATCAGCAATATCAAAAACTGGCAGTGTTACAGAGTGTCTGTTTCCACGAGAAACTACTGGAATTTAAAAGGAATAAGCCCAAACCAGAACGTTACACTGACAGAAGAGAACCTTAAAAATTCATTCCACTATTCTGCACGTGCCCTTTGCACGTGCAGCTAAAATAAAAAACTGCTTTCAGTGTGGATTAAGTTATATTCCAACAATGATGGATTATTTCTGAGTTTTTTCCCTCAAATAAAAATAATATACAAGTACATATAGGTATATCATCTTAACTTCCATTCAACAGACTGTGAATTTCCTCGAAATTTTTTCTAGTTTACGTTCACCTTGCACTTCCACGACTGACTTGGAAAATAAGCACCATGGTCCAACAGTGGCTCCAGCACTTAAGGTTGCCAGCACAGCTTAGATGCTAGGCTGTTGGGCTATACGTGACACAGCCTACCTATTCACCACCTACTGCAGGAGATGGTCGCCACCACAGGATGTGGTCCTTCTCCACCCAACCAGGTGCTGCCGTTTTAGGCAGCAGTATCAACTACCTTCATCCATACCAAGGGCAGGGCTCTGCCCACATTCCGTTCGCTTGGTTATGTCAGGCCCTGGGGCACGCCAACAGGCTCTACCACCTCCCCCGCACACCCCCAGCCAGGGGTTTCACCGCCTGTGCTCAAGGCCTGCTCTGATACAGCGCAGCCGAGTAACCTGGGATCGGACTGCTGTAGTAAGAGCTGCGAGAAACCTCACTGGAGTCCTCTCGTGCATGATTCAAGAGCTGCCTTCAAGCTCAGGCCTTTGCCCTTGGTCCTTGCCTGAGCTACCTCTATGTACCTTACTGGTCTTGACCTTGACTCACTGATTCGACTTCCTGGCTTGACCTAGAACATTCCTCATGCCTACAGACCACTGGGCTGTCTGCTGTCCCTGATGAGTGCCACTGAACCTGCTCCGATTTCCCTGTTTGGCTACTGTGGGACTGCACCCCTTGCTCAGGAGGAGAACGCCCTGCCTGTCTTGCCGTCCTCCTCAGCTCCCAGCTTTGCCTTCTCTCGTGGAGCAGCTTGCCCTGCTCCTGCCAGACAGGTGGCAGGTTGACTTCTCTGCAAGCCCTCATAACCCAAAGGGCCATTCTCCCTGCTCTTTCCAAACCTCTCTCGCTGAAGGTGAAAACAAAGAAATTCTGCAAGTTATTCTTTGCACAGCTATCTCTTTTTCCCCTCACATTTAAAAAGGAGAAATTAAGTACATGGACAAGAGTCATTTAACTTTTGCACTCCATAAAAAGTAACAGACCTAATTAATTGTTATTAAATAATAGAGCAATGGACCTAATTAATTGTTATTAAATAGAGCAACAGAAGGCATGAGCATAAAGGCATGTCATGCTTTATCTATTGTGTGCCTTTTAAATTTTTCTCTCAATACAGCTTAAGACAAAAATGTTGCTTAATGAAATAACTTCTCATTAAAAATGACACAAAAATATTTTTTCTAAAGGTTTGATACTGAGAAACAGAAAACCAGAAAATCTGGACCACTTTGGAATGCAATATGAAATTTTGATGCTTAACAGTCTGCTAATTAGACAACTGATCTCTAATACCTAATAATCAAATACTAATAATATAACGCTTTGCTCTGAAGTTATTTCTCCCATTCTTCTCATGTCTCGTCAGTATAGTGACAGTGTATCTTTATGCCCAAGGGTGCATTTTTTTCTGGATTACAAGCTCTCAAACAAAATGCTCCAGAAAATTTGCGATACTATCAACATATCAAGGATAGTGCTGCAAATATTGTTTCAAACTGAAATTTGCAACAAGTCATTTTGGATGTTGAAAACCAGCATTTGCTCATATACACTTTTGTATAAAGGCAGGAATAAAAAGTCATCACACATGCAATACTAAAACATAAGGGAATCAATATTTTATCTTAATAAAGATAAAAAAAAGCTGTAGTTTGATATATCTATCTAGACAAAAATTGTAAACCCCTCAGTGCATATTAAGCAGTACAGAGACTTCACTGAACAGATGCAATAGCTATTTAAAAACTCCTATTACCATAGGTATTCAGGAAAGCTTGCTTTGCAAAACTGACTAACTATCCAATTCAAGTAACAGTAGATAGAGTACCCCTTCTGACTGTTCCTGCTTTTGATAATTTCAGAAAGGAAAACCATTTTGATCCTTAGAAGATTAGTTTAATAAACATCAATCTCCCACACCCAGTACCAGGCACTGTCACTGAGCCATTAAGAAGGTCTATTTTTAATACAACTTTCCGGAATACACCTTACACCAGCATTCTTTATAATTAAAATAAGTCTTAACACAGTTACAAATGCCTGGATTCATTCACAGCTTTGTAGTGCTATTTGAATTACAAAGGGCAAAAAAAAGTTTTTAAAAATCAATGTATTTATTACACAGACGGAAAAGCAGTGAAACAGAGTAGCACAGGAGAATCTAAGACTGCTCAAAGCTGCTGTGTAAACAAAAAAGTAATTATGTCTCATTAACTGACAAGTCCAACGATCACTCACACAAGTGAAATACAAGAACAGTGTATTAACCTGGTTTTGGTATTTTCATTACTGAATGTCAGTTACAAAGCTGCTTTATGCAGGGATTCTTTTATTCAACACCTCCACCTGTAGGACTTCAGAAGTTCAGCAAATATTTGCAGGTCCTCTACCATTAACAATGGCCATGGTTCATCCTAGTGTTCAGCACAAGATTCTTTTCTGGGGCTACGTTACGGCATACAGTTAAATCTCAGGATTGGGCAAAAAGGCACTCCTCCTCCAAAAGTCCATGGCAAACACTTCGCTCGCAGAAGCCTGAGTTCCACTTCTCAGCGTAAGTCAAAGACTAATCGATCAACCTGTTGCAAATGCTATGCAGAAATGGAAGGCAAAAAGGTACAACCTACGTTAATAGGTTAATAACCAAAATTAAAGTCAACCAAAGATCTATTACTTCCTTTATACAGCATTTGGATTACCTGACCTGTTCCTTGTCTTGCCCTTCTGAAGCAGCTTCTTACGACAAAGTAACGAGGCAAATTTATTATATGGGTATATGAGCCAGTTGTTGCAAGGAATACTAGAACACCAGCTTACGAAGAACCTGATGTTCCATGCTACTGCTCAGTGGCAGGCTTTTACAGCAGTATGAGACACAAGCCTTTTCTGAATATGAAGAAAGCATTTTATCTCCTCTTTTCTTCTGAGAGGTAGATTACATCACATTTATTGTGGGGCAAGAGCCAGGATATGGGCCAATAGCAATATGTAGCTAAGAGATGCATTTCCAGCTTATCATCTTACCTCACAATGTTTTCCCATGCTCTCGAATTTTGAATAAATATTCTACTTTTGACAAAAATATTCAGCAGACACAAAAAAACATCACTTCCAATTTTATTTCCCAACTTCAAAAATTCCTCCAAAAGCACAGAAGTCTCATGAATTGACTTATACAGGTGAAAAATAGTTTTCTTTCCTGAAATTCTTTACAGAGTTGCTAAAACTAAGGCTTCTGTGTTCTACCCTAAACTAGTATCAATCAGTGGTGCTTGGAGGGATTCAAAATATACACAGGAGCATTTCTGAGAGATGTCATTAATGCACATTAACTAAACCGTAAGCGTTTAAAATTATCTCGAAAGTATTTTAGAAATATGACTTACTACTCTATATTACAAAGGTAACTAAAAAACCCCTAAAAATACTCCTCTGTCTTGTCCCGATTAGCTTTTTGCTCCAATTCTTTTTCTCTCCCTACTACATTTCCATCTGAACTTCCTTCTTACTTGTCATGTCCTCTGGTAGTCTCTGTCATACCTTGCCTCATGTAGGTCTATTTAGCAGATGGTTTGGGCAACAACCACCTACTACTTATCTGGTATGTTGTCTTTTAACATTGAGACCACATTATAAGCACATTAAGAAACATAATAACTTTATGTGCCCTGCGTTTTAAGTAGGAGGCGACAAAAGGAAACTGAAAAACAAAAAGCAGGTTAAATATTTAGAAGTAATGCCTTACTGTGACATCTACAAGAATATGACATTGTCTACTTAAAGGAAGCGATTTATTTAAGCCTGGCCTGAGCAAAAGATGATTGCAGGGAACATTAGAACCAGAGTGATGAATGTGGCACCTTCCATAGCTTTTTCATTTTTAATTTCTATAATCACAAAAGAGCTCCACTTCTTAAATTAATACATCAATAGATTTTATACAACTTGCAAATCCCTCAAAAGTTAATTTCACCCTTTTTAGTAAAAAGTATTTAAACAGTGTCAAAACTGGAATTAACATAATAACCTTCCAGAAAAGTTACATTTCAAATGATGTTGCTCAATTTTAACATTGCTAGAGATTTGCTGAAAACATGTAACATACTTTTTTAAAAGAATAATTTAATAGATACTTGTCTAAAGCACTGTAACGAAAAAGTAGACAGATAATGCTTATCTTCAGTTTTTATTTTACTTTCTTTCTTCTTACTTATGTATATTAACAAAAAACCCTCAAATGATTTAGACAAAAGCTTTTAGCTCAACACATAATTGCAACAAAATTACAATAATTGTACCAATTAAAATAATCCTGAATGAACAGTTTGTCATCTTAATGTTCCAATGGTTTATAGAAGGATCTACTTAATTAGCTGAAATTGCTTTCCAATGTTAGTATCAAATGTCATTTGTTAAAAGTTGAACGATTTCGAAAATAATTTAACAAAGCAATTTTACAAAACATCAAGAACCAACATTTTCTTTTCAGCTGAATAAAGCAAGCAGATGTGTCATCAAATTGCTATAAAAATAAATGAGCCTTTATATGAGGAAAAATAAATTTTACTACTCATGCTACAGAATACTATTTTTTGATTTTTTTTATTAAATCAATTTCTTTAATCAAATAATTTCATATCATTTATATCTGGGTGGTATTTTTAGTATGCTGTAAATATACTTTCTTAAATTGAAGTAGTAAACAATGAAGTACAAATATTCAACTGTATCTGAAAAACCTGCCTAAGTCATTTCCTGATTTGATTCACATGGACATATCGCACAAAAGACCTGAACTTATCAGTAAAATATAGCACCAATGAAACCACCCCATAGAATTCCAAATCTACAGTAATCAACTGCTGTTCCAGTTACAATTAAATTAGCTTCTCCCAGTTTAATCTGAATAAAAAAAGGCAAAAAAGAGAAATGGAGGCTGAGTTATCTAATAACCTGAAGTTAAGTATTTCTCTGGTTACCATTAGAGAGATAACTATTTCTTGCTTCCAAAAAGGGGTAACATCAGTAAAAAGACTGGGGAAAAAGCAAGCAAAAATCATATACCAGTGCTGAAACTGGAAAGACGACTTCTAGAACTGAAGAAATGAAGAAACACCAACACTTTCCATTACTGATAAATCAGACAGAGCAGATGTCTTCCACAAATTATCCCTCAGAATGGTGTAAGAGTTGCAAAAGCCTTAAAAAAAGTAATAAATAAGCTATAGCTGGCTTAGATCCTTTTGTCCCCCCCACAAAAAGGAATCCTGAATAAAAGAAAGCTATTATGTTATTCTTCTAAATTTGGTGTTCTTCTTTGGCACATCGTTTTGCCATCTAATTTGACATCCATCATAGATAGGTATGCATACATATGTGCACAAATACTTTATTGCAGAGGTTAAATTAAGCCCAAGTGATGGATAAATTATATGTTGCTAAGTTTTAAATAATGTTTACTTGCAACTCTGAGGAAAGCGCAACCATTTTCTCATCGTGGAAGATATATATATATTTTTTCTAAATCAATGACTTAAGGTTCTTGATTTCCAGTTTCCTTCAGCTTCCCAAAAAGCATGTTTTCAGGGAGATTAAGTAAGGATGGAGATCCTAATCTGAACAGATGGCTCATGAGAGTTTCTTCTATCCTGAGCCAAACTCTCATGTTCTAATATTTTCAGTGAATATATAAGAATAGCCACGTGACAGAAATTCAGGGACCAGCAACTCTTTGCCGGTATCCTCACAAAGAGTTGATAAGCCCTGTCTTAATACCCCAATTTGAGCAAATCCTGGGCAAAGAATGACAGGTAGGACTGCCCCTCATGACATCAAACACAACAAGCAGAGCAACATTAAAACCAGCCAGTAGGAAGCACTTGAACAGAAGGTTGTGTGAATCCTGAATTCTGTATCATTAAACAAATTGTAAATTCAGTTCTGGGGACGAGCACTCTCCTCTCCCCAGTGAGTATCTTCAGGCACCGAGACAGCGAGTCACAGTCTCTCTTAGGACTATCTCCCTAGATACACCAGCCTTACATTTCTCACAGTTTCACCAGGTAATGGCTAGAATTCAGAAAGATCTGGAATGTAGACCCTAGCACCATGAGAAAGAGGACAATACTTAACATGGATCTACCAAATTCCTGGGTGAATGTTCTACCCCAATGGTATCCAGACATGACCATAAGTAAATTCTCATGGATTATTACCAACTTGATGCTGACTTTTTTTTCCAAAATTGTTCTGGTAGCTGGCAGTGTGTTCCCTGCCATTTCTGCTTCAAACGCCAACTGGAACTTTACTACAGTGCCCATGCCTGCCTGAACAACTCATCATGCTTACCAGGAGCAGAAGGTTCCTGCAACTTGTCATACAGCCTGTCCCAGCACTTGGTGTAACTAATCTAAACACATCTATCTTGGAATTAAAGTAGCCTTTGCTGCTGTGTTTTGTGCTAAACCTAATCTTTTCCTCCTCCTATAAGCATGCTCAACCACATTTATTTGTCCAGGCTTTTTAAGGGCTTCAGCTACTGACTCTCAAGGATCCTGAATAGGCTCTAGATGCAAGGTAAGCACCACAAGAGTCAACTTAGGCCTCACATTAGCAATTCTGGGCATTCACACTAGCAGAACCACAGTTGTTGCAGGAACTTCAGGGGTAAAAGTTCAGACAACCATAGTTTTTCAAGTGTTTACAAGTTTAGTCAGTCATTTTCTGAATTGCATTCTTGAACTTGAGGCATATACATGCCTGAAGTTTCACTTTCAACTGTATAAACCTTAATACATGGAACAGACTTCATTAGCAAAGACAGTCCAGCTACCAACAGCTTCAAGAAGTGACAGGCTGGTAAATCTGCCGTACCTACAAGAGAACTGGTTAGCTCATAGATGCAGAAACCCTCCCTAACACCTTCAGATTTCAGAAGGACAAAGGCCTGCAGGCAGAAGTGTTACAAAATTACTTCAGTGACTTCTAGGAACACCTTCCAATAGACAAAATACTACAGACTTTGGTTTCTGCCATGATAAGAAGGATATAAACAGATACAAAGTGTTCAGCAGATTATCTCATTTACTGAGTAAACTTAATGAGGAAAGGGACTAAAACGATATTCCCTCCTATACAAACAGCTTTAATAGCATGATTTTTAATCAACAAGGTGGCAATATCAAATCACTGCCATCTACAGCCTTAAGCAGTAGAAAATGTCAAGAAACAAAGTAAGATGACTAAAATTCAGAGCATCAAACTGAAATGAAAAACTAAGGCCTTGGGGGAAAAGAAATAAATGACTCAAATGTCTTAAGACTGAGGAAGACTGGAGAATCCAAAAAAGAGAAGAGAAAGTATTCAAGCAAAACTGGGACTCCTCACTGCATGGGAAATCTGACAGTGATGATATTCACAGCAAAATCTGAAGTGAGACTAGGGCTCTCCTCATCCTCTTTAACATCTTTTCTACTTTGGTACAACCTTTTTGAAATGTGATGACTAGAATCTCATAGTGTTTGGAATTTCGATAAATCACAGATTTGTGCAATACAAGACCTTCCTTCTTTCCACTGCCTTGCTAATATCTCCTAAAGACACTGTTTCATTTTCTGACTGTTGCTGAGCACCGAACATGTTTTTTCTGAGAATCAGCAGTGATCTGTGAATTTCCTTCCTCAATGCAGATTTACAGCCCATTACTATGTTAGCAGGATTATAGATGAGATTATTTCCCCCAGTATGTTATGATACCTGTATCCACAATGACTTTGATCTGCCACTTATAGCTACTTCCACAACCCTCGTGAAAAAGCTGTCTTGGTTGTATCCCCACGCTGCATCTTCTCCCTCCGCCAGACCATTTACACGTATGTCAAAGAGCAAAACTATTGTCTTTGGAAACCATACCTCCAAGTTTCTCACAAGACCCTTATTCCTATCTTTCACTTCCTTCTTTTGTTTTCCTGAGGCAATCTCGCCTGTTATTACCTTAAATTTTAATACATTTAAATGTTCTTAGATCAAGATCTCAGTTAAAATTTCTTAAATTTCAAAACACTACATTGTCTCCTTCACATGTTCATTGACTTTGTTGATAATTCAGTTTCTTGAAATACATCTTCTCTCTACAAAAACCACAGTGACTTTTCCCAGCATATCATTTATTTAGATCTGACACTGACATTCGTTCTGGTGTTACGGATATTTCCTTTAGTCTTCACAAGAGAGCACATTCCCATAGCTGGCTAATTTACAAGTCTGAGAGGTGTGAGTTGCAAACATTCAACAGAAACTTGCTTTAATCTGACAACTTAATTCTCTTACAACTTCATTTACAGAAAGCCCACATATTTTATTCCACTTCAGGGCTTTAAAAATTTTATTTTTGCAACTTCTGCAAACCATTTTGGCACTACACAGAACTGACATTAGGAAGACTCTTTACAGCAACATGGAGGAGAACACAGCACAACATAAACGTAGAGCAGTATTAACTGTATGTCACAATTATAAATGGTAAAGATAATTAAAATAGACCAGTGCGGAGAGGTGGATAATGACAATAGTGGACTTGACCACAGAACAACCCAAAAATGAAAGGGGAAGGAGAACCATAGACAAGAAATCAGAATAAGGAGCTTAATCTGGCAAGGAGATTGACTACGTGAAAATCCTGATGATGAGAGATGACTTGAAAAGGCAACACATAAACCCAAAGGAGCAAATACTGGTAGTAATAAGTATACCAACTGGAAAGCTAAACCAAGCAAAGATCCAGACTAGCAAAGAGACAGGCTGCAAGTGGGAAGATAGAAGGGAGATGATACAGCAAGTCAGTTTAAGGAAGTAAAAAGAGTAAAGACATTTTGCTGCAGAATCTGGACCGAAAGCCAACAATACAGACTCAGCATTTTTTTATTTTCAAAATTTGACAGAATCACAAGGCATGGGCTTGTTCCCCTCTATGAAAGAATTACAGCATAGCGTCTCTTCCTGTTACTAAGAAACAAGTCTAAGTGACTGCAATCCATATTGTTCACAGAGGTGTGCCTGTGTCACACACTGAAGCCTAACTTTGGTTTTGTTGGTATTTTTTTAAGACCCTGGGAAAATGTTGCCAATACAACATTCAGTAGGTTTTCCCATCTCTGCATAGTATGACACAGTAAAAATACACTACTCCTGACAGAACCGGTTTCATACTCATCAATATAGTCTTCTATATTCATCATACTATCTATAGAAAAGCACTCACAAATTTACTTTCACCAACAATCCTTCACAAAAAGGGTACATTAGTTAGCTATTTTTTGTTTTAATAACAGATTGAAGCACAGAGATACAGGTATGTTTATTTAGTAAGCAAATAGAGATATCCAGGTTTTTTTCAGTGTACTCTACCTACTGAAAGCAGAGCTCCCACTAGCTTCAGATATAGCTCTGAACACTGAACACAGCAGCACCATAACCTGTATACCACCTCCCAACAGAGGTACAAACACCGTCCAAGTGAAAGGTATGATAAGAGGTGACTAGTCCAGCATCACACAAACTCTGATGAATAGTTCTAGAATACCTTTCAGTTGTCTTAGTTCGGTTTTCCTACTGCATTCTTTTCAACTATAACAGACAGCACTGAGATGTGACAGAAAACGACCCTCCCCTTTAATACACAGCCTGTCTATACAGTCTGCAAAACTAAATTCTGGACATAACAAGACAGGAATGTTACAAGGGCAAAACAGCCTATGATCATATAAATCATATATCATAATGCATACATAGAGGGGAATTAACTGCAGACTATTTTTATTCTTTCGTTTCTTAATGCTTGACTGCTTGATTCTTTTCATTTTACTACACTTTTTGTATGTTGTGAAAGTATTGCTTATTCTTTGAAATACTGAAAAACAAAACATGTAGTGAAAAAGATGACTAACGTTAAATATGAATACAGAACATGCTAAGACAAACAAGCGAACAGCAGCTGTCAGAGCTACGCTGGACAGACAGTCGTTCTGCTAGTGCCATCTGCCGGCACAGCACCACGATACACACAGGTACCGCGGCTAACTTGCACTGAATCACACCTCCTACCACATCAGCTGTATTGACAGTAAGGAGCTGGGTATAATCTGCCTCCAACAACACAACAGTAAAACAACACAGATATTATTACCACGTGCCATACCCTCAGTGCACACACGAATCATCTACTCTGACTCTTCAGCTGAAGGTACCTGTAACAGGTCAATCCGTTGAGTTAACCTGCTTCTGCCCCGCGCAGTCAGCAGCTAAGAGGAAGGCAATGGAGAGTTCTCATTGCAACGGAATCCTGGTGATTCACAAGGTTTTTAACACCTGATATTTTACAAGTTGGAAAAGTATCAATATATCAAAATATCAAACCATTCTCCATATAAAGAGAATGTGATGTGTGGAACCCCTACACTTAACACAGAACCTACAAGATTCCTTTCATCCAAGGGAAGTGTCCAAGCATGCTCCTCTCCCCACATACTTAGGAGTTCAAAAATGCAGCAAAACCAAAGAAGAATTTGCACTGTCGCAATAAAAAGTACTTTGACACAACCTATTCAATACTAGGAAAAATATATTCTTGCTCCTGTTCTAAAGTAACAAAATATTAAAGAAAAAAAATCCTTGCAGAATAAAAGGCAGGAAAGAAGTAACACAACTCAATACAGGAACAGAAGCTATAAAGGTATCAAATCTAGTATCTATTCATGAGACTCCAAATGGGAAGGCTGCTTTGTAAACTAGAAAAACTTAGAAAACAGAAACTGAAGTTTTAAAAGAGGAACTAAAATAAACACCCCACTTTGAACTGATACAGAAACAGATATTCAAGCCAAGTGACTTCAAACAGTTGTAGATAAAAGAATAACAATGACACAGAAAGGATTATTTTGGACAAAACAGAAATTTTAAAACATTAAATAATCCCAGAGAAGAGTTCACCAGCCTTTTCATACTCAGCATATGGTAAAGATGATCACCCAAATCACCAGAGAGATGAGATCTCAGCTTTGTCGTTACATCAGTAAAATTATATATTTAGTTCCTCACAGAGGTTCAAAAGAAGTGGTTGAGATAGGCATCAACTCTCTTCCTGAGCATACAGCAGTGTTATTATTATGAACTTTTTTTTTTAATGGTTAAGCATTCAAAAGAAATGCAGTCTCGTAGCTTTATCATTTTTATATAAAATAATCTTGTTGGTATTTTTTGCTGAAGAGAGAATCCTTAAGTGTCGGTCCTCTTTTCCTTTTCCTTGTTTTCCTGGTATTGCAGGTAGACTACAAACAGCTTTATTTAAAAGAAGATAATCACCTTTCCTTTTCCAATATATGGTACAGGATTCTTCACTATTTCTTCACATTACAGATCCTAGTTTTATACACTATGAATTTATTTATACATTTATAACCATCAATTAGGAGTTGGCACTCTACTCAAGTGGCTATATTACTTCCAAACACAACTGGCATAGCAAGAGGCAAAACAGCATAGCAGGAATCATGAATCTCATCCACACCTGAACTAATAAACCCTGACACACTCCAGTTGGCACTGTATATCAACAGTTCAAGTGTTTGTACTAACACCAAATAATCCAGAACCCAAATAAGTCATTCACATTCAACTGTGACTGCCCTTTCCTTCTCCTCACATTGGTTTACCACAGATGTAACATTAGTTTATACTGGAATTACTAGTACCCATTTATGAGAATAATTCAGGTCTCTAATACCTCCTTTAGTTTATCAGAAAACATGAACACTGTTATGTCTTGAAGACAGCTTTGGATTTCAATCACTCCAAAGCGATTAATTACTGTCAATGCTAATAATCAAAAGATTGTAATGAGTTTGTTGAATAAATACTGAATATACAAAATTATGAAACACGCCATACAGCAAATCTAAATAAAGATAGGCTAGAAATATCTACAGCCAGAGTACTGAAAAGCACAACAGGAGAGGGAATCCCTGGTGATTCTGAATTACTGTACTCACCTGATCACATAAACATTTGTGAAATTAGCTGCGTAAACCCACAGTGGAGTTCCCATTGCTTTATCTATGATGTCACAGGTATCTTACACAGAGGAAATGCAAAACCCAGTAACTGGATCCATTCTCTAGAGGAAAGTGTTTTCTAATCACATACTTATTTACCTCTGAATTTTGATATTTCAGCAACAACCCCACAACTTGAAGCCACTCCAGTTTACTACTTGCCCTTTTGTCTATCTTCAATCCTCAGCCTCGCCACAGAATCATAGAATCATTTAGGTTGGAAAAGACCTTTAAGATCATCAAGTCCAACCGTTAACCTAACACTGCCAAGTCCACCACTAAACTATGGCCCTAAGCACCATGTCTACATGTCTTTTAAATACCTCCAGGGATAGGGACTCAACCACTTTCCTGGGCAGCCTGTTCCAATGCTTGATAACCCTTTCAATGAAGAAGTATTTCCTAACATCGAACCTAAACCTCCCCTGGT
>VZTL01055276.1:0-17369 GCA_013400535.1 Scopus umbretta | reverse complement strand
AGCCACCCCCCAAGCAGACTTCACAATATGAAAAAATACAAACCAAATGTTCAAAGTCAAAAGACAAAGCTTACAGTGGGGATTCTGTAGTCCTGGGGAGATAAGGAAATGGTTTGAACTACCACACACAGGTTAGCCCCAAGCTCGATATTCACCAAGATTAACTGACATGACCAAGAACCATCTGAGCCCCTCAGTAGAACAGCACAGACTCTTTCCTGCATGCTTTGGACCTAGTTACAAGCTAGGTCCAAATAGGAAGCCAATTTGGAGAGTAACAATGGGAAAGAAAGAGCAGAGGGACTGGTGGCTGTTCCAAACTTGCTCAGGGTGGAAGCGCAAGGCATGGGGAAACTTCACTTATGTCTTGAGCTTTACTTTTCCAAGAAAAATTGCCAAGGACTCTAACATTATGAAGATGAAACAAGTTTCGCTTCTAACATGGGCTTGCAATCTTCTGCACTGGAAGCAAATCAACAACAGAGGTGTACAATAGCAAATTTTGACACTGCACTGCTTAATTTGTTTTTCTGGCACACAACTGGATTTGATAAAAGCCAGTAATTTTCCAAAATCATTAATGTAATTTTTTGTTTTAAGGTCAGGTCAGTGACACTGTGTCCACATATGTGTATGTAAATGTCAAAAATTCGTTTTATTGGTCTAAAGATCTAAAATGAATTTGCAACCATGTATGGCTGAGTTTAACTACAGTGTTTGCATGTACTGTTGCATGTAAAATGCAATGGATAATCTAGTTTTCCTTTGTCTTTAGGTGTAGGCTATGCAGTGATACTCATAGCTCTTTACGTGGGTTTCTACTACAACGTTATCATAGCTTGGTCTCTGTATTATCTATTTTCATCATTCACATTTGAGCTCCCCTGGACAAACTGCGACAACAGTTGGAACAGCCCAAACTGTACAGCTCCCAAACTCTTCAATGCAGCAGTGCTTGGCAATGGTACCAAATACTCGAAGTACAAGCTCACTCCTGCAGCCGAATTTTATGAGTAAGTGTGGACTTGACTGCTATTCATTAAAAATTCTATGTCTAAGAGTGTTTCCTCCAGAAGGTAAAATAGCTTAGCATCCAGCCTCTAAAATAAGCATAAGACTAAGGTTAAAATGCAGTTGCAATGTTGATCTGTATTCCTGTGTGATTAAGACTCTTGCCTCTGCAAGCTTCGTTTTTTCCAGTACAAATGCAATACTTGCCACTGAGCGATATGGAAATGGACAAGACACAAATCTTCCCTGATGTTCCATTTTTATTTGCACCAACTTCGCCAGGGCAAGGAAACACAGCAATATTCTGGCAAAGACAACTGCATGCCAAACTGAGCTGAGTTTAAGGCTTTAAAATAATCATTTGTTCAACACACTTGGCCTGTGTCTCCACTTGCAAAATATCTCAGAGCAGACCTCTGTTTGCTCAGCTGCTTCAATAGTTCAATGGAAGTGAGATGAAGCACTGAGCAGGGAGAAGAGCACCACAGCTGTAGAAAGACAGGCTTTTTCTAATTCCTAAGCAAAAGAGCATTCTGCAATATGGGCCAAAACAGGCAAAGGCACACTCAAATCAAACACTTGGAATCAAATCTAAAAGGTATATAAATTAACAACTGAACTATAAAACAAAGATAGCAATCTGGGTATAAATAATTGCATTATGGACCTCCAGGGGAAAAGATGATTTGATTAGGATAAAGAAAGAAGGGTGGGCATCAGGCTAATTGAATCAGCTGTTGAATTAACCTGAATAATCAACTAATATTTCTGTGTTGGGAATGGAAGGATATCAGGGCATACACCTGCTGAGCAGCAAGTCCTACCCTGTAGAAACAAAGGGACACCACTGTTACTGTGAATAACCTAGTGTGTGTTACACCATGCCTGGTCACAGTAGGGATCTTGAGGTCTGTGTTTATAGCTCTGAAACATTTGTGGCTGCTATTTCTCCTCTGAAGACAGGACAGTGAAAGATCAGCAGTGATATATAAACTGTTGGCAGGGGTTTAGGTAAACTAATCACAGTGCTTTGAAAACAGCAAGGTGGGCTGAGTACAAAGGAACTCACTACAATGGCAGATAATGACAGCTAGGAAACCTACTGCCCTTACAAAGACAATATGTGATGTGTTCGTAACTCAAAAGTAAAGTGAGATCATTTATAGCAAAAGGCAGTATACGCATGTAATCAGTTAAAGAACCTGACTTTGAAGTGAACTGTAAGAAATTGTACATGCAGCATCTTCAAACAAAGAACTACATTGTTACAGAACTTCCATGTGAACAGCATTTAAAAAAAGGTTTTCTTTATCATTTTCTTGCGCTTAAGCCTTTGGAAAGCAAAATACAATCCCTATATTCTTGTTTTGCTCTTTTATGATTTAAAGTGGTTCTACGCATTTTCTGTTATCACATCATACTTGGGGTATGATTTTGAATTTGTAGCGGGTGAGGTAGTGGTAGACTCTATTCACAACGTTTTGATATAGTTCCACTGATCTGGGGAACAGCTCAATTTGTGATTCTCTCTGTACACTGAAATAGATTCAAGGGGCAGTTTTTGGAAAGTAAAAATAAAAGGGAATTTGACATTTTGTTATGCTTTGGTTTCTGAATTTTGGGGCAGTAATTAAGTCCCTAGGCCCTGTACTTATTAGAAACTAGATTATATTGCAAAAATGAGAAGAACAACCACTCAAGTAACACAATCTATAACATCTGCTTCCCCAGCTGTAAAAACAGGGAATCACAAGGGGCACTATGTTCACTTATCCAGTATTTGGATTAGCTCATCGAGTCCAGCTGTAGAGCTCAGGTGTGGACCCAAACTTGTACAAAATTTTAGTGTATTCAGATCAAACCTAATAAAGACAGCCCAAATCAGAAAGCAATATTTCATATATTAGATAACCTAACTCATTCCCGTGGTCTTTTTAAAACAGGGAGAGCTGAATCTTCTGAGTGTAAAGTTTCATATTATATGCAACAGGGCCAGGAAATAGAAGTGATGATGTAATGTTAAATTTACATCAGGATAATGAGTTTACAAAAGGATGCACCATTTTTGGATGCAGTATATTGTTAAGTAATAGTTCAAGTAAGGGTCTTGACTGCCTACATTCCCTCTGAAGATCCCTTCAATTAAAGGTGGAATATTCCTTTAAGAATATTGGGTGTCCTTATACCTTACTGCACTACTGCTTGAATGACTGCTGAACTTGACCCATGTGTTTGTGTAGGAATCACACCGGATTCTTCCTGGTGGTTTAGCCATTAGTCACTTTTAATCAACAAATCTTTGCCAGAGGAGAACTACAGTTCCCGACAGCATAGTCTGTATCAGGTCAGTCTATTCCTTACAGCCAGAAATCCTAAATTATCAACTGCATAGCTAATTGATCCTTCCTTGGTAATACTGTGGATGGGTAAGAGTTTTTAAGTAACAGCATCACGAAGACACTGATTTCCAAATTCTATGGTCATGTTTACTTTCTTAAGGTTTGTACTGCTACCTAGGGTTGCCAGATATTAGCAATAACAGAAACAATTACTTTTTGGGCAATAGATTTAATATGGCAGGTTTCAGATTTTGCGTTTTGATCAGTTATATAGAGAAACAAGGAAACAGAGCAGCTACTTTTATACCACAGGGAAATCAAACTACGCCACTCAAACTTCAGTGGGATACCTATGGAAGCCCAGCCTCTGCACTAACACAAGGTATGATAATTAGCATTATTAAAACAGGGATCAAAAACAGCAATAGCACTGGTGCCCACTGTAAAAATATCATAGAAAGGGAGTGATTTTACCAGTGGAGGTTAAAGTAAGTTCCATTATTCTCCTCAGTACTTCCAAGTCATATGGGAGACCATCCAGTCTGGAATATTTGGGGCCATATTTTCAACCACAGTAACCAGCATAACAAGAACTTGCTGTTCTGTGTTACTGGGACGCACTCCAGCTTATGTAAAACTTGTTAAGGATGCTCAATGCCCAAGCACTTAAGTCTTCAGCCTCAAGACTACATGGGAAGTGGTACAGCTTGAAGTCTGTTCTCTAGGTTGCATTTTTACGTCAAGAACATATGCAAAGTTTTGCCTTCTGAAGGCTGAATTGGAAGCAGGGAGACCAGAAACACCAAACAACTATCTTGCAGTTGGAGAATGACTGAAAAGAGGTACTTCTGAAACGGACCACAAGCAGAAGGCTGGTGTGGTTACTCTTAAGAGAAACACACACTTCTCTTTGGGACATGACTCCATCACACAAAGCTGGCCTGACCATGAATTTAGGGTAGATTATTTCCTAAAACCATGCAGCTGCCAGAGCTGACTGTCTCTATCTCCACTAGCACAGAAATAAACTGTAGGAAGAGGTGGGGGTACTGTGATGTGGCAGTTCACCGAATGCTTGAAAAAAGGCACCTCTAAATTCAGTAGAAATACACTGATTCTCACCATTTACATTGAGTGAGAAAAGGGAAAGCTTACTAAGAATCTAGGCCAAATCTTTCAGCTGTCCAGTGTTTGGCAGGGAGGGAAAGCAGGGAGAAATCTCTAAGCCTCAGACTTGGAAGAAATCACTTCAAATTGCAATTTCCAAGCCAAGACAGTGACAGGCAGACTCTGACAAACATATTTGGCTTTTGTTTTCAAGCCTTAAGAACTGGGCAATAATTCAGGTTGAAGTGGTTCTGCACTTAGGCTTTCTAGAGTGTTTCATTTTACTAAGTCTGGTTTCAGTCATTGAGGCTTAATTCAGGCCAAGGTGCCAGATGTCAGCGGGACAGTTGCTTACAACAGGAATACAGGATGGAATGGGACCTCTACAATACCTCAGTAGAGATGGTTAAAATCAGTTATAAACTATTTGTACACTGCAAACTTAGCAAAGCAAGCACTCCAAAATATGATAACAACTGGTGCCCTTCTGCTAGTAATAGTCAGTCATAAGAGAAATCTAGTTAGGAATAAAATGTCAATTCCACATTTCTTTGGAGACACACACTCGTTTAATTACTTCCCTCCTCAGTGGCTTGGAATTAAACACACAATGCAAAGAACCTTCTATCCTTTCAACATATGTTAAAATAATTCATTATAAACATTTTTTTGGAAGAACACAAGCGCGTTACTGCAAAAAAAGTTCCCCTATCTACTCCATATCACTCCTATTTAAATACTTTATCTGAATACAGGCATAATTTATTTGTTCTCTCCATTCTTGTGTCTAGGGAAAGTTTGTTACCATCTTGATTTCATTTATGCTAACAATTAGAAAAATACCAGTTTGGAGGAACAAAAGCACTTTCTTCTCATGAGGTATTGTGCCTGCAAAAAATCACGATCTGTTGTAGGAACAAATCCTGGCAATTTTTTAAAATATAATAGTGAAATTGTCAACAACTGTATTGAGCTACAGCTATTTTCCTCTGATAATACTTTTTCTCAGAACTGTAATCCATTCTTTCTGTGTAAGAAATAAACCACATTTTTACAGGGAAATTTTCATGCCAGATTCAGTAGAGGAAATTCACAGAATTCACAAGTCTGCCCAGATGTGAATAAGTGCAAAAAGCTACCTAAGAACAAGGAGTAAAGACAATGTTTAGTCACGGCAGTCTACATCTATCATATTTATTAACATAAATTTATGAGTGTGTGAACCAAGAATACCCTGAAAAAACCCTCACACTATACATCAAAGGTAACTTTTACAGACTATTAGGTTTGTGCTTTGGGGTACAAGTCTTCACAGGAAATACTATCACAGACCAAAGGGTCCACATAGTTCAGTGGCACATCAAATGGAGTGATCAACACTGTGTGCTCCGAAGGAAGATGCAGCAACCTATCCCCATAAAACAATTATGAAGCAACCTCTCCAAAAAGAGAGACATCATTTCAAAAGTAAGCATAAGCAATTCTGCTTATAAACTTTTATAAAAACTGAATGTTAAAACAAGAACTAATGAGAGTGGATAGCCCTGTATTCTGCTAATCACGTCTGGTGAGAAAAGACTCTAAGCTCAGGCTAAACATGATCAGCAGTTCTCAACGATATACCACTTTCTTGGACAACAAACCTCCACTGAATACATCTGAAGCTTCTTTAAGAGGTTTCTTCACACAACATTCATACCCTAAAAACTAATTTGTGAGTTTGCAAGCTATGAGAAATTAAGAGCCTCTCTAGACATCTAGACTTACTCATCTTTTGCACCTTAATTGAAAGGAAAGTTGTCAGATGTTTCTGACAGGTTTGAAGTTGAGTCATCTGTTTTGAAGCAGTCATCTGTTTATCTTCATAGAGATAACGCAATCAAAGACTAACAATAATTCTTGCCAGGTTCCGTACCTTCACCCTTAGAAAATCCCCTGAATGTAACAGCAGAATTCCTCTGATTTCAGTGGGCTTAGAATCAGGTACGTTATTAAATACTTTATGTGGGAAGTTTATGGCCACGTTGCTGAAATAGCAAGAAGCAAGCTGCTTTAGAAATCAATTCTATATTGACTGCAAAGCAATATTTAGGAAGCATTTGGGTGTATTGTTTACACATCCACAGTCTGAGACTAGCACATTTGCATCCCTACACATTGTATATTTATTTACTTTTTGAATGTGTTGACTTTTTTGGACTCAACTAAGTAACTCAATCTTTCTCTTTTAGACTCAGTGCACAAAATTTCTGGTACAAGTGCATTTGTGTGCATAAAAGAAAAACAGCTATTCCACAAATGTTTACACATGCAGCTTTGAAATTTACTTTTCACATATGTTCATATCTTTACATTTTTTGACCATTTACTTACACAAAGAGAAAGGAAATTAAATGCAAGTACAGTGAAAGTCAAACTATGTAAGTGTATACACGTGTTCTCAGGCTTTGGACAGCTTTATGGAAATGATTCCTAAACCACAACACGCCCTTTTGTAGCAAGTCCAGAGGACTGGAAGAATGACCACTTTGCCAACTTAAATTTGCAGGGGGTGTTTATGAGATATTGCAAACGTCAAGAGCTGCACATTATGCTGCACGCAATTGGCTTGCTTTAGTGCTAACTTGTAGGAGGAATTCTAGCTGCTTATGTTTACATACAGAATCCTATGTAGTTTGATAGTGCTACTAGGCCCTGAGTAATAATTACAGTACCTGAGGTCAGTGCTGCAGTGCCCCTATATTACCTTGCATTTGAAATCCTGGCAAGCAGAGGTAGAGCCTTTTTCTGTGGAACATCTCCACCTGCACGTATTGCTCAAGGCAAAGCAAATAAAGGTGTCACACACAACTGAACACCCATTTATTTGTATTCACCTGCTTCTCATCAAAAGTTCTCTATGACACAGTATTGACATAGCATCACCACTAGTGTTTTATGTGTTGCTTCCTACAGGGGAAGTGTTTGCTCATCCAAAACTATCATATCTAAGCATTAATCCATGAAAAGGTTACAAACTTAACCTCACTGTGTAAAGGACCCAGTATTACAACAAATGTCAAACCATAAAGTGAGCACTCATTTGTTTAAATGTGTCAGCGGTCCTCAGTTTGTGATGCATGGGCCTATTCCTATGGTTGACTTTCTTCTGGCAACTGTCTTTCCATGCAGCTCTTCTGAAATAAGTAAAGCTTCACAAAAGCTCAACAGCTTCTTTGGAGAGGCTGGGGCTCTTCTTTTATGACCCTCCTGTCTAGGGCAGTGCATGGCCCATGGAGAATGCTGACTGAAGCACCATTTAACTTGCTGACTAAGGGCTAGGGCAGTTGGGAGTACATGTGCAGTAACTGTTTTGTCATGTATCCTCAAACAACTTTTTTCAGGAGTTCAGTATTCATTAGATCTATGGAGGGGTGAAATTCAAGCATTTCCATTCTATCTGCAAATACAATGGGTTCAAAAGCAGATGTTTAAAATCTCTGTTTTCAGAGTGCTTTGCAGATTCGAATATGCTGAAGTGTGGCACAAATAGCAAGGGAAGTCAGAATTATTAAGTTAATGGGAGAATTAAGTTGGGTAAAGACTTAAGTGAGTTGAGATAAACATTCTCAATGAATAAAGAGTTTAGTCCTAGTGGCCACTTATAATTTCAGGATTACTGCAATTCAAAAAGAAGTATAATTTCATTTAGTACATATCATAATACACTAACAAAGGCGCCACTGGTAAATTATCTGTCTGTAAGTGATTCCCCAAATGTGGCTTTAAGTGCATTAGATAGCGCCATTCTCCAACACAAGAGGGAGCTGAAATATCTTGAGAAACAGAAAAACCCAGACAACAAAGGTGTTGGCAAAAGACAATGCAGTATCGACAGAGCTGGAGTGCCCACCTCCAGCTGAACCCAAGCTGCGCTGTTGCAGAGCCCTGGCATGCCTCTGAAGCTGGCCCAGCGCTCCAGGGTCGGGGAGAGGTATGTAGTGCACACATAGCACTGCATGTCAGATGGCTTGGCACTTCTCCTGTGTTCTTGGCTGCAGGAAAGCACTCTCCTAGAGCCAGGCTATCCTTCTGCCCTGCAGTGATGCCATACCCAGAGCTCTTTACAAAGCACCCAGAGGCACCCAAGCAGGCCAGACAGAGCTGTATGTGTGGCAGAGCTGGGTTTGAGCCAGGCTAACCCCGCTGCACTTTGCTGACTTCATGTGGAGCCACTCTGCTATCTCTGTGCTGCACCCCTAGCCCCAGAATTACAGTGAGGAGACACTGGTGTTCAGTCTGCACGGAGCCAACTCAAGTCTGCAAGGTTTGTACTACAAACTTTGCCCCACACAGCTGTGGATATACACCTTATAGACGCAAAGTGCTATGGAAACAGTACAGCTCAATTTAAGCAGTGCTGTACCTGAAGTAAAAACACCCGGAGCCTGGCAAACTGTGTAAAAAGAACTCCATCCACAGCTGCTTAAAGCAGATAACCTAACCTTCCATGGATAAAAGAACCATCTGTATTTCACACTCTGAAGGAAACTGACAGCAATGACAACTGAACTATGGTTGCCCAAATACATAATACAAGAGATGCATGTAGGAGAGACTTCTAATTGAGTACAATTATCATGCTTCAAATTGCCTTCTAAATTGAGTATGTAATTTAATTTCTATAGATTGCACACTGTATACACTGACAGTCCTTTTAGCATCTTCAATCTACAATTTGCATTAAATCATAAAAAACTACTCTAACTACCAGAACAGGGAACAGAGCTCAGGAGACCAGGACTATATCTATTTGTATCTTTGCCAATTTGCCGGTACTTACTCTACTCAAGCCATTTGGGTTTGATCCTGTAAAAATGATTACTGACTTTTAGAAGTACTTGGAAGTTCTTAGAAGTACTTAATATGTTAACTAATACATTTGTTAGTTAACATACTAATTTGCTGACAAGTTGATAACTTTTTTCCAATCTGAACAAATCTGATACATCTAAAAATTATTCAGATGAATGACACCCTTCTATTGACCACAACAGATTTAAGCAAATAACTGTTGCCTTTAATAAAAAGAGAAAGAATTCACCTAGAGAGCTGTGTAATCGTATTTGAGTTGAAACCTAAAATTATAATTGATTTGGGACTGAAAAAATGAGGCCTACTCCAAGACCTTTAACTTGATCTGCTTGTACAAAAACTTCTAAATTTCCAAAATACTATCATATAAATCTCCCTAGGGATGAATAATACAAAAGACTCCTTAGAAAATCCTTACAAAGAACCAGTCTGACAAAAACATCTAGGAGAATTCTACACCTAAAACTCTTACCTCCTGTTTTCTGGCTATGGATTAAATATTTTGGAGTGAAAAAGATACAGAATAGTTTTCAGATCACAACTCTTAACATTTCTTTTTCCTTTGGTTTGGTTCCCTGTTTATACTCAAATACTCACCACTTCCATAAAGAGTATGTTCTGAATTGCTCAGAGTGGAGACAAAGCAAAGGTTTATAATAATCCTTATTTTATAGACGGGAACAACGAGACACAGAGAAGAATTTATTGGTTCCAACTTGACCCGTTATTAGAACTAGATCCTTCATTTACTGAGTCCCACTGAGCAGCTGACCTCCTGCCTCCTCAATAATTTGTCTATAGTAGGATTTATGTGTGAATACCAAACAGCTGGGCTTCCTGTTGGCTCTTTGCGATCTGACACCAAATCAAAGAGGACCCAAGTGCTGCACAAAGATAAAACAGAAGACAGCAGTACCAGCAAATTATTTGCTGTTTGCTGATTTCAGTGGAGGTGAACTATTTCCTTTTAGCTGAATGCCGTGTGGAAGTAAGGCAAGAATTGGTGCCAGAGTTATTGGGTGACTGGGGGAATCTTCCTAGCAGGAAGCACAGGGAAGGAAAGGACCAGAAGAAATCTCCCAAAGAGAGAAACCAGAATCTCTGAATGCAGCTTAAATCTGAAATGCCTTCACATCCCTGTTCCTCTTGCAGATAGGCAGACTGACTCTTGGAACCCCTATTTACAGTGATGTACAGTCTCAAAGTCATTGCAAATGTAATTTACACTCCCTTACATGGAAAGCAGTCTCAACATAAATCAGGCTCCTTTGCAGAAATCCCTGATTAAAAAAAAGTTAATCTCTTATCTCTAGTGCATGTTCTTTGATTCTTGGTGCTGTACTAACTAAATATTGCTTGAGCTCTGACTAGAGTATCAGAAAGCTTAATTTATTAGCTCCTCTTGTATTTTGCTCAGCGTAATACAATAGGTCCCTGTTCTACTTTCTGACAGCTCCATCTGTTAATGTTTATTCTCAATCTTTCTCCCATAATATTTTCTTCTCCTTTTTGCACGTATTTCTCAGCTACTTTCATTCTTTTCTCAATAACAACAATCTGCAGGCAAATACTAATTCTAGTTATCTTACTGCCTCTGATTTTTCCTTTATCTTTGACTCAGAGTTATGAATTACAAGAGTTTCTTTTGTCAGGAGAATTGGACAAATATCTCTATACTATGAAACAAGAATCACTTTCAGAAGCTTTTACTTAAGACATTCTCAATAGCTTTGGACATAATTTAAAGAAGTTGACAGACAACAGAGGCTGATACTAGTTGGTGCTGTATCTCCTCTGGTTCCCTGGCTTCGGATTTAAAGAGAAATCAGTTTATGCCATTTTGTCTATGACTTGTACATACCTTTATAGCACTGAGAAATGGGACAATCCTGCAGCTAGTGAAGGCAACCTCAATTCAGGAATGAACACTGACCACATTGCATTATTCTGCTGTAATATCAAAAGGCTGAAAATGCAGATGTTTTGACCTCAGAGCTTCCTGAATGGGGAATTTTGTTTCATTTTTCTCTTTGAGGCCATTATAAGGAAAGTGACTGAGTATAATCTAAAGGAGCCAGTCAGAGAATTATCACTCAACCTGCCTTAAACAGAGACAGGCTAGAAACAGCCTCAGCTGCTCCTGAAATAAGTACTCCTTGATGTGAAACAAGAATAATTGTGGCATAAATGAGCTAACTGGATTTTCTATAGCATCACTGATATATGCTAACTTGGATGAACATGATGAATGCAAAGTTATTTTCAAATTTGCCTTTCTCCAAAGAAGACTGTTTTTCAAATAACATTACAGAGCTATATCCTTCAAACCAAGAGAGTTTAGCCTATCTAATACTTTGGCCACTGCTTCTCTCCTCTATCTCTTCAGATGTCAGCACAGCTTAACCTAAATCACAGTCTAGCAATAGATCTTTTTTATGCTTTATGGTGCCGCTGGAACAGAAATGTAGCTTCTGATAGGTAAACATTCACAAAGTACTTCCCAGCAACTCTCAAAAAGGGCATCTTTCGGAAAGCTTCTGACTTACTTTCAGAGGTTACAAACTAAAAAGAAAAGAGGAAAAGGAAGCAAAACCCACCAGAACTACACCTCAGAAACAGCAGCTGTCTATGAAGATTTTCTTGCTTAGCTGCCCAGTTACACAGCTGTTTTGACTGGTTACAAAACTATTTTTCTCTTCCTATTTTATGATCCCTTACCCTGATTAAGGGAGCAGAACTCTTGGAATGGAGATTCTCCTGAAAATCCTGGGAATCCTGCATTTGAAATGGTAGTTCTGGCAAGCGTTTCAAGAAGTAAGCTAGCTAGCTGCTTCTTGGAAAACAAACACACAAGGAAGCAGGCTTCTTTACAAATCCAGAAAAATATTTGGGCAAGAAGAATAAAAAGTCAGAAGGACACAAAGAATGCAAGTTCAGATTCAATTTTTCTGAGTAGACACCTACATAACATAATTCAGAGGACCTTCTTCACAACATCCAGCTCTGATAGCAATAGCAGTGTAACTGTGACAGCACAAATTGCCAAAACCCTCCCAAGATCTTGGACAAATGTTCTGATGAGAAGCCTGTGAAGCTTTCCCCAGCTACACTTATCACTGCCCGAGCTGCTAAGTTTATAATGGAATCAGGCATCCCTGCCTAGGATTCAGTTACACCTGTGGATCCTTTGGCAAATTTTACTTTATTAGCAGAAATACAAGTAGCTTTCACTCACATGCTAAGCAAAAGTTGAATGAGACCTACCTGTTCATTTACATTTAATTGAAGATGATGGTTTTTAGATGAGATATCAAGAAGTCTGCCTCTATGTTTTACTGTTTTCACAGGAAACAGCTGTCTTATTATATAGCTATATTGTTGTATAACAAGAGTTATTCTCACCTCATAATTTCTAAATAGGAATATTCTCCAATATATGCCACAAACACATGGTCACTACCCTTTTAATGTCTCACTCGTTATTAGCCTTATGATGCAACAGAAACAGATCAGCTGCTTAATTTAGGAGGATGCTTTCTACAAGTATCTTTTATCCAACCTGGGATAAATCACAGAAACAGTCCAAAAATGCAGCATTTCTTATTAAATATGAGAAACTACAGAAGCAAAACTGCTACAGTTCTTAGCTGATCATATCCTGATGCTTTAGGAATCAAAAGGGAGTTGTATGCAAGTCTCTCATATTACTAGACGGGTCGTTCTAAAGGGCCTTAATTTTCCCAGCATGTTTCTACAGTTTAAGTAGTACAGAGACCCTTTTCAGTTTTCGCCATCTTGGAACTTACTCAACTACCTCACTCATCTCTGACGTGATAAGACAAGTGCTTAAGTTAATTCTGAAGCACCATCTATCTATTAAGAGACTGTATGCAGACAGCCAGTAAGGCTGGAATTATACTCCTCAGAATTTAGTGTCTACATGTCTGCAGTCATGCAAGGGCAAACCACTCAGTACTTCAGTTTCTCTAAAATGTAGTTATCTTCATAAAAGATGTCAAGGTCCTCCAGTGAAAATGGCCTCTTTCATTTGATTTGTTTGTACTATCATGGTGCTATGAAAAGCCAACAGAGATCAACTTTCTATTTTACCCAAAAAGTGCATAGCAAATACAAGGCGATAGAGAAAGGGGAGGAGATAAGGAAGGTCATGACCATTTTATTTGGATGGGCCCTGAAACACTAAGAAATTAAATCCCTGAGCCAGCATCCTGTAGATCCATACCAGAACCAGGAGTTAGCTCTGCAGTTCTCCTCTAGTGCAGGGTTCCAGCAGCAATGCCATTCTTCTTTGCAAATACAGCTTTCAGCCAAGCAAAATATTTCTGCATTTTTTAGATTTGAGAAAGCCGCAAGAGACATTTCAATAGCATAGAACTGAGTTAAAGCAAGGGAGATCCACCATAAAATCTCTCCCATATCCCTGTGCCTTGTTGCATACAATGTGTTTTGACAACTCTAATTGCAGATATCACCAGTCATGGGGACAAACACTTTTCTACATTTCAATCCATTTCACTAAGAGAATTAGTCTGCCCTGGTAAGCAACAGAATTTCCTCTGCTATCACTCCACTATCTCGGTGAACAACAGAGAACACTACATCAAATTTAAATTTACCAACTGTTGCTTTTCCTATCCAACCTCTTTTTTGCAGCCTGACAATAGCCTATTCAAAAAGAAATTGCAAGTCATTTTGGAACTGCCCAGGTTGCAAGAAGCTAGCTGTTTGCATATCTAGAATCACAAAATAATTTAGGTTGAAAGAGATCTCTGAAGGTCATCTAATACAACTCCTGACCCAAAGCAAGGCTAACTTCAGAAGTCAATCAGTCTGCTCAAGGCCTTTACTGGCCAAGTTTTAAAATCTCCAAGGATGGAGATTCTTCGGGCATCTGTTCAGTATTCAAGCAAGAATCAACGAATGACACTTCCAAAATCCCCAAACACTTCCAGTGAAGAAGAGAAGAGAGTGCTATCATTATAGCACAATGGTGCTACACAGACACTGATGGGCCAGTGAGAACATAAAGGCATTGTGCAAAGCAGCACAATATATGGCTTCACAAAACAGATTTCACTAACTGCTAGTGATGTCAGTAGGGCAGCTACTACTGCAGTGCAGCATCCGTTTCTGCTGCCCACAGGATAAGATATGTAAAAACCTTTTTCCCCTAGTGATTTCGCTTTGTTTCTGTGTATCTGATATGTAGGCGAGGAGTTCTGCACTTGCATGAAAGCCGTGGAATCCATGACCTTGGCTTGCCTCGCTGGCAACTTTCCCTCTGCCTCTTGGTGGTGGTAATCATTCTTTTCTTTAGTCTGTGGAAAGGCGTGAAGACTTCAGGAAAGGTAGAGCTAATATTGTCCTTCTATCTCAACTACATTCTTTGTCTCCTTTAAGAAGTCTCCTAATTTTAGAAAGCAAGAGACTAAATCACTGCTTCTGAGGGATCCTTGGGGATCAAATCATGTGAGAGGCCTTCATATATGTACAGTGGAAATACACAATCCAGATTCAGCCTTTATTTCATTTACAAGTTTTGCTTGTGTCATGTTCAGCTGGAAATTTTATTAGAATATTATTTTCAATTCAACATTAGTGGTCTCATCCAGGAAATATTTTGAAAGACTATATATTGTCTTAAATGTGCCTCCTATTCTTAGCCAAATGTACTAATGTTTTGATGGTTTAAGATGCTTTGGTTTTATTATATAAAATGCCATGACAAGAGAAATATCTGATGACAGTAATTTGAAATTACTCTTTGACATCCCTCAGAAAACACCTCAAGAGAAATTCTAGGGTTGGAAATGTCTGAGAGGTTTTGTACATTTTCGTGAAAATATCACCTAACATCAGGCAATAACTGCATTTGTTTAGTAAACGAATATATAGCTGAACAGCTAATCAGCAGTCTAACAGACACTGGTAACATACATGCACTCCAAGTCTTCTGTTTGTCAAAACCGTGTCCTACTGGTAGCTGTAAACACAGATACATAAAGACTCATGATATATAACAGCATTTTCCCCCAAGACTTCCTATAAAGAGCGTCTCCATCGAACTGAATGGACAAAACCAAGAAAGTGCCAGCTGTATTTTTGACACATTCTTCATTTTTTTGTAACAGCTGATTAACATTTGGGATCTCTGTTGTCTGCAGGTTGTTTGGATAACAGCCACTTTGCCTTATGTTGTATTATTTGTCTTGTTAATACATGGAATAACACTGCCTGGGGCATACAATGGAATAAATGCATACCTGCACATAGATTTCAGAAGATTAAAAGAAGCCACAGTAAGTGTACTCTTCTGCTCTCATTCCCTTGTTCTTATTAAACCTGTTGCTCTTGTTACTAAAATACTGGAGCTAATTTCTGAAATTATATAAGCACGCTTCTGCTTTTGCATAAGCACTAGTCCACTGTCCCTGACAGTCCTGTTACAGAGTGTTGGAAAGTTAGACTATGTCAGCCTGAACCCAAACTGTTCTGATCACAAAAAAAAACCCCAAAACAAAACCAAAACCAAGAAAAGGTAAACAAAAAAACCTGTACGAGGGCAGTTTCAGGTGTGGCTGTCCCTTGAAGTCCATGCTTTGACTGTGCACCTTGTAAACTGCGGTATCCTTTATACGTGAAAATTCAGTCATGCAAAAATTTAGTTCTCAAAAGGCTAAGAATTCCCTCAAGAAGAAAATTTTGTTTTGAATCACTAGGTTAAATATTAACCAGGTAAACAGAAATCCTGGCCTATGAAAACCTTGCTAAACGTACTAAGTCAGGACTAACTCACCTCCTAATCACGGTCCTTCATACAAATGAGATTTTCAATAGTATGATGTTCTTATCTTACAATTGAAAGTAATGTACATTTCCCTGTATCATTTAACAGCATTGCAAGACATTCTCATTAAATATATCCAAATCAACTCAGTTTTTTGAGCACCTTGGAACTAAGAGTTATTTCATCCATTGTAAAGCAAGATCTAAGAGTATAGTCACTAACTCATGAAATCACCAGCATTTCAGATCTACAAAGAGCAATGATCTGGTAACTACAGATAGATCTTACCACTGTGCTATTCTAAAAATATCATAAATCAATTATAAGACAGGATTATCTCTGTGGATGGGTCACGAGGTCATTCAAATGGTTACAAAACTGAAAAGTGAGGATGTAGTTCTGCTAGAAGGAAATGAACTGTCGCAAAAATTTGCAGCTTTCAGAGATGTCTGTAATCTGTACATGGTTGCACTGTACGTTTCCTATGCATCCTATCTTGATTTTTCCTGAATAAATAAAAAGGCAGACAAAGACCTTGTGTGTCAGAATACAGACTTATTTTTATATACTCTTAGCAAAACAATCCTTCCTTGGTTTTGCAATACTAAATTTGGAAACTGCCATTTCTTCAACAACGTAAGTTATCACCAGACTCCAGACCCCATCTCACTCTTTTGGAATAGTCAAACCAAACTTCAAATATTGGACTTTCATCCACCTTTGTCACCAAGGCAGTAGCCACCTCAGTAGTTCACGTTTATGCATACACATTAATACAAAGATGCAAGGATGAACACAGGAGGTGCTTAAATTTTTCTTAGATATTTTAAGTGCTGTTTGGAAAAAAATATCACAATTTCAACTAGATGTCTATGGAGTTGTGCCAGCTTGCATCAGTTCAGAATCTAGGCCTCCATAATCATAGCTGCCTTCTGCTTTTGGAAGGATGTTCTGTGCACTGCTCTTTCTTGGCTTATTATTTCTGCGACTGCTATTTGGATGACCCTAAAGTTAGTTGTTTTGAAGGCTACATTTTTCAGACAACAACAAAAAGAAGTTGCTCTAGAATAATAAAAGGCTAAGGATCATTTATAAGAAGTTTCGCAAACTGCTTTGTCACATCAGCCTTTCTTCTGCTTGGAGACTGGGATACCTGCTGCTGCAGTAGGCTTGTGTGTTTAATCTTTGTCCTTAGGCTCTGAAGAATAGACTCCTGCTTCAGTTCTGTGTCAATGTGCCCCTGAATCTTT
>VZTL01055271.1:0-57418 GCA_013400535.1 Scopus umbretta | reverse complement strand
GCGGAGCGGAGCGGAGCGCAGCGCCCTTCCCGCAGCCCGCGCTGCCTGCTCGGCCCCGGGATCGAGTTACAGACATCCCCCGCCCGGGCAGCCCCCCGGTGTTCCACAGGGATAGCCGGAGTGCCGGCCTGTTATGTCGCCGGTTCGAGAGGCTTGCCAAGGGAGGCTGTAATCCAATCAGCAGAAGCTTTAAAGGGATGTCCGCGGAGTGATTAAAAGAGGATTTATTTTTTTTCTTTTCTTTTTTTTTTTCTTGTTTTGTTTTTGTTTTCTTAAAAACCCTAGTCGTTATTTTCCATTTCGTTCCCTATTGGCAAAGAACTTTGGTCTGAGTTGCGAGGAGAAAGATGCACGTGTCCTAAAGCGCATACGAAGAGATCAAGATGTGAAGAAGCTCGCAGTTGTGCGGCCAGCGAACATGACCCACAGGGATTAGTTTGCTTGTGCTGGTTTGGAGATTAACTCTAAATCACTGCTTAAGGACTAATAGGACTAATAGGAATTCTTGGAAACGTCAGGGAAAAAAAATCTTATAGACCAGACTGGTGAAAATGGCTTTCCAAAACAGTAAGACTTTTTCAAGTTTAACTTCGTATCTAACGTTTCTGTTTCTGGTTTCTTGAATGCTTTCTGGTATGTTACGCACATTTTCAGCTTTCAAACTGTTGCTTGAAATACTGGTTGTTGCTGGGCCGGAGGAGAAAGTCGCTCTGTTTGTTTGCCGTTTGCAAAGCGGTAGCCGAAGGGGTATTTTTAGAATTGTTAGTTTAAAACCAGAGCTCGCCTGTGGTTTCCTGCGTTAAGCGAATGGAAACTAGTCTAAACTCCTTGAATGAAAGTGGGGAAACGTGTCGCTGGGGTTGCGGAGTCCCTTACCTTCCCGAACGCGCTGTTCGGCTTCGCTGTTGTGCAGCTTTTACACGCCTAAAGCGCGTTCACAACAAAGGAGGGAGAGCGGGCGTGCAGGCAAGTAAGGCGCAGACGGGCGCTCCCCGCCGTGCTGGGGGGGGGTCCTAGGGCCGCAAAAGGCATCTTTTGGACTTGCTCTGTCAATGCAGGAATGGAGGTTTGCATGATGTAATGGCATGCAAATGCTGCTAGCGAGCGAGCTGCTCCGTTAACCCTTGGCGGCCTCTGCCCTCCTCTCCGAAGACTCAACTTTCCTTCCTTTCGTTTTTTCTAAAAAAAAAAAAGAAACAAAAAAACCACAAAACCGGGGCACTCCGCAGCTCAACCTGGGAGAGGGGAAGCCCTTCGCTGACAAAATGAAACGCAAAAGTAAATAAATCCCCTCTTACGCTCCGGCTTGCCAAAGTCATTGAGAGCGAGCGCTAAGGTGGAAGGCGGGCCTCTTCTTTCACTCCGGTCCCTTCCAGCTTGCTGCACTTCTCAGCCCTGGGGGGCGGCCGGGCCAGGGTCTCTCACAGCCAAGCTGTTTGTTTTTTGGGGTTTGGTTTTTTTTTTTCATCTTTTTTTTGCATACAGAATAACCTACCTTTAGTTTGTCAGCTCAGGCTTTTTGGTAAGGAAAGCAAAAGGGAGCGCAATGGTGCAAAGTACAGAAGAACGCTTTAGCTCGCTTGAACGATTGGGCAAAAGTCATCTCTCACGTAACTTTATTGGATTTATGTCGAGGTGGAGTTTTGCCACAAATAAAAGTGTTTTCTCAGGCCTGTGCAGAGGGTGGATAATTGACATGCTACATGGAAAGAGCCTTAGGGAAAGTGGGGGTGACGGGATTGATTCCTCTTGGCGAGCAGAGAGGGGCGTTATGACTTACTAAGCACGCAAACATTTACGATACGTGTAGCTTCTGATTTCAGCCCGGCTTTTGTACTGGCAGGTGAGGATGCAATGACAGGTGATACGGACAAGTACCTTGGACCCCAGGATCTGAAAGAGCTGGGAGATGATTCTTTGCCTGCTGAAGGATACATGGGCTTTAGCCTGGGAGCCCGCTCGGCCAGGTATTGTATTTGCTGTTTCTCGTGTTTGCGTGCCACCGCAGTTAGGAGTTCTTACAAACCAAGTGCACTCTTTCACACAAAGCTGGAGTCTATTTCAAAACAAAGCAGAGGGGGTGCGCTTCCGTGTTATGATACTACTGCGCCTTTAAAGCATATGCTCATTGCAGTTTTATTTCATACTCTTTATTCATGTTGGCTTCTTACGGCAATGATAAGGAAAACTAACTATTCATTTTTTCTGGTATCTGCTCATGCGCTGAACATCTCCAAGGCAGCTCTTTAGACCAGTTGCAAACTGCTAGCAGAAACTGACCTAGAACAGCCAGCAAAACTGGGTTTCTTTTCACTGCTGCTGGTCAGATTGATACTTGCATTAGAGTATTCCTTAATGGACTAATTTAGCTGAAGAATGTAAATGCCAGAAAAACTGAAGGACAGTCATTTTGCTGTTTTGGTGCTTTTATTTCTTTGAAGGTGTTAGTCAGTAATCCAAGCGAGATAGCCAATATGAAAGAAAAATGCTCCCATAAATAGAAAAGCGGGTGTACCCTGAATTTGTTGTAGGGTTTCATTTGACAGGGAACGGATTATGTGTTACAGAAAACGGGCCAAAGTTTCTCTGAACTTGATAAAATTTTGTAAACTTAATATAATATCTGACTAATGTTGATTTCAGCTCAGATGTTCATAGATGGGCGCTTTAGGTTTCCTTTTTGCAACCTTGCTAAAGCCGGCGCTGCGCGTTGCTCAAAACAGTTAAAGCTGTATGAGCAGAGATCGCTTCCATAGTTGTGGATTTGCAGTGTATTTACTGACAGTCGAATGGTACTGAAGCTAATAATTAAACCTCATAAGCCGGAGCCCTGAGGACTTTTTCCTATGCAGTAGTTTAAAGATCTGTTTTAAAAAGTGAGTTCATTGTCTAACAGTGAATGGCAACTCCTGTAAAGTAAACCTTAGGTGTCTACCCTTCAGTCTTGTTTGTTACGGTCGCATCAGACATGCAAGCATGCAGTGTAAATTTGCTCTTTAGTAGTGCCCGGCCGTGTTTTGCTTCACTTACAATTTTTAGGTAAGTTGATAAGTATTTATGTAACAATACGTTCACAAGGAATGCCAAAACGCGTTTAAATAGTCCGTTAGCTAGCAAATCAGCAAAACAGACCTGAAGGGAGAATCTCCCGTCTTTGTAGACGTAAGTAACAAAGCTGACATGCTGCTTTTAAACACGAGTCGGCGCGAGCAAGGTCATCATACAGCACTGTCCGATGTGGTCAGGTGTGAGGTGGTGTGGCGATGGTGGGGAGGGAGTGCACCTTGCGTACAGAGCTGGGCACTGATTTACTGGACACCTTCTACCCATTACGGGACCCCACCCGCACATGTCTAAATTCTCACTGGGCAAGCAGGAGAGCAGAATTTCACAGTCGAGATCTGTTAGGTAGATGTGAGGGATCAGCCTCATCTTTTCTTTGAGAGAAGTCTAATATTCCCATGCTTCTGATTTTAGCAGTGCCATTCCTATTTGTTGCTGCGTAACTCATGTCTTACATTGCACATGTTATGCTCAGAGGAGACAAAGACAGCGTTTTTCCTGTGAAGTCTTTTATTTAGCAGAAAATATTCTGTGGATGTATCTTACTACTGATTCTGAGTGTAACATTAAGAAATAAACACATTAAATATATAAGCCATCCAGCCATAACATCTTGCTTTTCCCGTCTGATTCTTTGCTTTCTATTTCTCCTGTTTTTTTTTTCCACTGTAAATTGCTTTAGTCCAAAAGTCAGGTAAGAAGGCATGGCATCGTGTTACATCTTTCTGCTGCTGCCATTGCTCATCCTCATTTTATTCAGCATTGGAAAGTGACATGCTTTTATTTTTGGGCAGGGGGGGTGGGCTTAGCCTTAGAGAATATCCCTCTGTTATAACAAATGTAACTTGATTTCTTTATGCCCTTTATCATGTAAAAGTCTGCTTAACACGCGCCTACAGTGTGTAATTAAGATCCCAGGTCTGCTTCCAGCACAAGGAGGAACGTCTGCTAAGGGACTAGAAAAGTTCGATTAACAGCTACAAAATGCATGAAACAAGTTGTAGAGTTTTGAGTCTGAGAAGTGTTGCTAGTTCAAAAGTGTAATATGTTGTTGGATGTTGCTTTTTATTAATTCACCTTTTTTACTACTTTATTTTTTGTCACGTAGCAAGCATGTCTAGGCCTGCAGCATGTTTTTAGCACATACCATAATGTATCTTCCAGGGTTAAGTGTAACACACTCCTACGTTGATTTAATTGCAACACATTCAGAGTGATCATAGTTATTTCTAAATAGTCTAACATGCACAAAATAATCCCCAAAGCATCGGAATCTGTATATAATCATAGTAAGCAAATTTCTTTTCTTTCTTCTTTCATTTCAAAATTATCATCCTTTTTTCTAACTAAAGGAGTAACTAGGGTGCTTGTAACAAAGTCAAAAGTGTTTCAGCCACAAAGAGAATGACACCACATAAAAGTTGCTCTTAGTTAAAGCTGCTTCAGCAATCTGAGCCATATGGGCGGGCGCTGTAACCTACCCACGGCTCCCCCCGGACCTGCCCTCATGGGTCTCTCTTTTCAGAACTAGGGCGTGAAGACATTTATCCAAGTTCTGCTAAATACCTGAATACACTTTTCTGCATTTATTCTAAAGCCACGGCAGTACTGCCAAATCCGTAAACATCTGCTGTGATTGTGCTTGTGTATATTGTAGGGAAGGGGATATTTAACTACAGTCAAATACTTATTATTCCATTTTTTTCCCTTGTATTTATTTCACAGACTATGTCGATTTTGCGATTTTATGCTATCCCTGGAAGTTGCATGTATTAATTTTTTTAATTTTTATTTTTTGTTCATCTCATTGTCATCTGCACTTTCTGTGATAAATGGTAAATACAACAGCCTCCGCTCCTTCAGTTCGGATAGGTCCTACACGCTGAACAGAAGTTCGTACGCCCGAGACAGCATGATGATTGAAGAACTGCTGGTACCAGCAAAGGAACAGGTACGCGCTGCGTCTCTGCCGCCAGGTATTCACGCTTCGTAGTTACAGGGGATGACAGTCTGCAGCACTCAGCCGTGTTTGCGGAGATTGCCGCTACTCTCTTAACCATTGAAAAGGGAGAAGAAAGGAGCTGAGAGAAATCGTGGGTTTACCACATTGTGGTTTTGATCCTGCAAGAGACAGGGGTGATGTTGTTCCAAACCAGAAGTGTCCTTAAGGGACCAGTTACGTTTCTGAGCATGAGGTTGTCCACTGAAGTCAGTGGGAGCATCTGTGAGCTTAATGTTACGCGCATCCTTAGAGTGCTGTGCTAAGCTGGGAGCAGCGTGTTTTACACTAAGCAACCTTTGTCTGTGCTGTATAGCCCAGGGATTCCGTTCGCCTGTTCTGCCACATGGAGGGGACTCCAACTGCTGTCCTTGTTTTTCCACCCTTGGGAAGAATTTGGCCTTGTAACGATTAAGCTATTATGCACTAACCAGTTTATGTATCTTCCAAACATTTGTGCAATGACTAATACAACAAAAGCAGACTCTTTTGACCTGATTATAGCGTGGGAAAGTCTTTCTAAAAGCTAATGCTGGCGATGATAGGGTACTGTATGCTTTGTTTGCGAGTTCCTCCGCATTTTGCTTGGTAGACTTGCTTCAGGTTTTCAAGTCTAACTGAATTACTCCAGAGTTTCTTGATACACAGAAACCAGAGATCTGCTAGGAAGCTGAACAAAAATCCACATAGAAATCTTTCCTTGGGAATTAAAGGATTGTGGAATGGAACTGTTGTTTATGTCCTGGAAGAGCATAAGGTGGATTGTAAGGAAACAGAGGTTTTCTGCTGCCGTTTGTCACAGAGGTACCGCTCAGCAGCGTCAAGTATTCCTGCACCGGCGGTTATTGATCTCGGAGGATGCTTTCATGCCGGAGAAGGTCCACAGAGCAGGACTCGAGCATTTTAAACCTTGATTGTGTTAGTCTGTAAATTCCAGTGTAGTATAAATAATCCAGTTTTACTACAGCTTTTGCACACAGTTTTGGTAGCATTATGACTGGCAGAAGTTGGATTTAGCAGCTGAATGTTTATTATTAGGTTGTTGCTTTCAAGTGAAATGCTGTAAACCTCCGATAACCTTGATTTGCAACAGCCAGCTAGGGAGAGTTTCTGAACGTTGCATAGCAGTAATTTTGTGGCTTTTGTTTGTTTTGAAGTCAGAAAATAAAATCTGCAACTACTGGTGCTGGAAACAAGAAACGATCTTTCAGGGCTGAGAGCCTAAAGTTACTCTGACACTTCCTACTCCTAAGCCTTCGTTAAGACTTCTTGCTATGATAGAAATTTCCAAGGAGGAGAAGGCTCTTCAGTCTGAGAACATACTACGTTGGTTTATGGTTCTGGTCATTTTTGTGATTACCGTCAAGGTAGATGGCATTGATTTAGCAGCTAGGGTGCATTTGATCAAATAACAAGCTTAAAACCAGCACTATGCTGAATAACTCCTAAAGAACACTGTTCAAGGTGTGCATCGTTCACCTGTTTTGTATTACAAAATTCCACTAGAAAAATAAGAAATACTATCTGTACAGGGAGATGTTGCAGTGACACTGCGTACAAGAGCTCTACTTTAGGGCAAACTTCATATTCTGTGCAAGTGGTTGTGGACCCCTCTGCTTTCTGGAGGATCTCTTGTAGTGGTGGCTCTTGAGCTGAGAAGGCAACAAAGATGAAAACTGTCTAGTGCTGGTGCTGAGCAGTAGTGTAGGCTGTTTTTGTTGCATTTATAGGCTTCATATTTTTGTGATTCCAATTTTTGTCTAGCAAGGATTGTGCAATTACCGCAGTTCAGCACTGGTCCAAATTTGTCACGTAAAACAAAGCCAGGCTGGAGGCCTGGCTGACAGTCTAGTTGTAAATGTCATTCTGATCTTATTCCTCTAGAGAGACTTCAAGTTTCTCAAGTCCAGGAGGGGATCAGGAATGGTGAAGGTGATAGAGGGAAAAAAAAATGTCAGTCCTGTCTTGAGAGGTTAGTGAAGCCATGATGCCCTGAAAAACAAAGGGCGGTAAAGCTATAAACTATCTTCATGAAAAAGGGAGCCTGGCTAAAAATTTCTGCTGTGGCTTCTGCAAACCTCAAAGTCCTGACAAAAAATACATATCCATCCTCTGGAATTCCTGTATTCTTCAGCCCAGCCCAAACCTATAGTGGTAGGCTTTACGGCTCTTTGGCTGAAGCAGGAGGGGTGCCTTTGGGAGATGGAGAATACCCCTGCCTCTCTTCTTCCCACCCCGCCCTCTGTACATTACTGGACTTCTAGATAATCTCTGCTATGGCAGTAGAAAGCAGGGGAAAAAAGCACCTTGTGTTTCAACAATGGAATTCACAGGAACAAAGATCACTGTTGTTCAAAACTAATATCCTGAAAGTCCATCGGGAAACTGATAGGAGTTAAGGCTGTTTTGGGGTACCACGCTCCTTTGAAGGAGTGAGCCATTGCCTATCTGCATATTCCATTTCTCTTCTTTTGTAAAGCTCAGACCTGTCTGGAGTTCATGGCAACGGCAAAGTCTCAGAGTAAAGGGAATTAATTTTATCACAAATATAGCTATATAGGAGAATCAGGGGCAGTTGTCAACCTGTTGATCGGGTTAAAATAGAAGATCCCATGGCCACCCCTCCCCAGGATTGCTGGGAGACTTGGGAGTCTAAAAGGAGTCAAGCGAGGAAGATTTGAAACCAGTCTTTACTGAAGCTGACTGCCAGCATGACACATTAGGAATCAGAGAAGAGTTTCTAATAATTCCCCGAGAAACCAAGAGATTCTCCATTGTTTGCGTTCGGTGCTTTATTGCTGACCCTGTTCAACAAGGAAGCCCGAGTCCAGGCCGTACTGTGCCTCATAACCTGGCTGGAGCAAAGTCACAATTTCTGTGTCCTGGTGCGTTACCATGGATGCAGCAATTCAGACCAAAGCCAAATGACTTTCTCCCTGGACTAATTTACATCAGCCTCTGAATTTAATCAGCCAAAGGCAGGATGAATCGGGCTGTCCGCTACATAGCAGCTTGCTGAATCTCTTCTGTCTGGATAAACTCATCTGGGAGGAAGCATAAATTCTTCTGTTTGCTGAACTCTGATATTACACAGCCTGGATATTCAGTTATGCAACCAGCAGGATCCTTGCCAGCAGAACTGTCAGTATTTTTAGACATGCGTTTGCATCTAATGATGCCACGCCCTTTAGCAATGCATATTTAATCTCCCTCAGTCCAGGGAGGGAACGCTGGGACCTGACCAAACACAGGATGAATCCTGTGATTTGGTGTCACTGATGATGACAGTGTAGCAGTCTTCTGGACTGCTTATATTGCAACTTACACAGGAGGATTTTTTTTGCCTGCCTGGAAAATCCAGCACCTCAACAGACTGACAAAATGAGCTCAACAGATGTGTGCTGCGTGTGAGATGCATGTGTCCGGCTATTAGCTTTTCCTACTCTGTTTCTCTGCCAGAATTACTGGCTGCAGGCTTTTGTTGGCTGTAAATATGTCCAAAAGATCTGTCTGAGTGCGGTTTGTCAGAAAGGAATGCATCAGAAAATACAGTCACCTGATATACTGACAGTATCTCAGGACAAAGGAATAGACGAAGGACCCTCATGTATGAGTGCTAGCAAACCTACAGCAACTTGGTGAGCATAGTAGCACCTCTGTCTAGCATAGATTATTGGAGAGTGGTGGTATTTCCTTGGAAATCACACGGCCTTGCGCTTAGTTTTCTCTGTTACACTGCTGAAGGAACTTTAGCATTTTTCTTCTGTTATAGCAAACACAATTCCCCATTTACTTGTTGATGTGTGTGTCCTGGTGCGTGCCTGGACCTCAGTGCAGTGACACTGTTATGGCTTAGCAGGCATCTGAATGACAAACTCTAAATCGTGGTGGTCTTTTTAACGCATTTCTGATGTTTCTTTGTTTTGTCCTATTTTTGATGATAATGTTAATCACTGAGCAAAGGAATAAATTTGTTTATCTAAATTTTTACAACTTCCGAGACCAACTGTCTGGTTCTTACACTGTTTGGTATCAAAAGTAAGAACGTACTTGGTATGAGCTCTTATGAAGTTAGATCACTTGAAAGAGCAGAAATCCACAGCGATGGCTTTCCTGCCTGTACTGCAGGCTCTTCAGGGAAATACAGGAGAATCCCTAGTGTTCTTCTGGAAAGAGTTAGAAAACTGTCTTCATTAAACTAAATTATGATATATTTTAAAAATGGTCCTAATTAAAGCCATTGCTGTTGCTTAATTGCAATTGTTTAAATGACACTCATTTTATCTTTTATGTCTGATGGCGAATTTTTGTGTTTAAAATGCACAAGTTTGGCCCTTGTTGTTGGTGTTTGTGTTTGAACCATCAGGCCTAAGGTATATAACTTACAGCAAAAAGTTTAATGGAAGATCCTAATGAAAGAGTTAAGGTAGCAAAAGAAGGAGGCTTCAAGCCATGTGCCACAGTGTTGGACAGATGACAGAGCAAAGTTGTACCCTGCAGATGTTTCTGTTGATTGGCAGTAAATTATAATGTTGATGGTTTTTGGAAGGGAACCTGAGATGCTCATCTGAAATAAAAGAAATGTCTAAAGAAAGAAGTTTCTTGGAAACGCCAGAGTGATGGGAGGGTCGCAGGTTCTGGCCAACAACAGAGCACTACCTGCTTGCTTATCTTACGGGAGTTTCTCAAGAGAAGTATTTTTGTGTGTTTATGACTTTTCCAGATTTACTACTAATGCTGATATTTCCATTCAAAATAATTCATTTGCACTACCTCTACGTGCCAGTACATTAAAAAAAAAAAAAAAAAAAGGTGGAAATAATAAAAATTCCCTGTGTAGAAGTGTGTGCTTGGCTCAGGTTTGACTTGAACCTACAGAATTTAATCTGAAAACAGCCTGTAAGGTTTTAGTCTTCACAGACTGTTCTCTCTAGATGTCTTTGCCTGTAAGCAGAAAACACTGACATCTTTAACACCATCTTGGGTGAAGACAGTCTGTGTGTATTGCATGACAGCTTCTTGACTTAGTTTTATTGATGTAACTTCTGATGGTCCTTCTTAAATTACTTAGAAGTTTTCATATCGCCCTGGAAATATGGGCATACAGTATTTGAAGATTTAATTTGTTTAATTTCCTAGGAAAAAAGAAACAGAGAAAGGAGAAAAGAATATTTTACTAGAATGGCGTTGCTATACAGCTAAGAGGATTTATGGCGTGACACCTTGTTGTGGGGCACAGGACGCATGAGTGCACGCGCCTGTCCATGGGCGGCGGCAGCAGCAAGACACAAATTACACCTCAGTGTCTGTCAGATGGGGCAGTTAATTATAGCACCAGCGTGCCAGCGCTTCACAGAGTTAAAGCTATTTTTACAGAGATGAGTAGGGACAGTGGCACTCCAGAAAACAGTGTTTGTGTTGGTTGTATGTGTATAAGGACAAATGAAACCCTCCTCCCACCAGGAGCTTGGTCATGCATTCACAGCTTCAATTAAACTCCCAGTGAAGTTATTCACGGGTTCTACTTGACTAAGGATCTATCCAATGGCATTTTCTGTGGGGGAATATTACACTGCCTGTCTGTATGGTGTGTGATCGCAGTACGAATGGTAAATTTTTGTCACTCTTTTTAAATGTTGCACATGTAAGTAAAGATTGGAGAGAGACATAGTTGTAACTGAACGAAGTGAGAAAAGTGGACAAAAAGCAAGTTTGAAGATATGTAAGATTAATTTGTCTGTGGATTCCATGTTTCTGTTACGGGATTTTCAGTAATTTAACACCTGGGATATCAGCACTGTTATGTGGAAAGGGTCCAGATCTAAATTTAATAGAATTATATTAACCAGCTTGTATTTAAGGCAAGAGTTTTTCATGTTAATTTAAGTTTCAATTTATCTTTTTTTTTTTTTATTTTGCTTTTAAGCACCTGACATTTCAAAGGGAGTTCGATTCTGATTCTCTCAGACACTACAGCTGGGCTGCAGACACCTTGGACAATGTTAACCTTGTTTCAAGTCCCATCCATTCTGGGTAGGTCACTTAACAGATTTCCTTTATCTTTAAATGTGGAAGTGTATTGTTAGCTGAAGAATACAGCCTGCTGTCACGGCTGATAACATGCCTATTCCTGTTCTAGTTGAAGCCAGTGGCAAAATTCACGCTGACTTCAATGAGGATGCTTAGTAACAAGAGTCAGTCTAAATTCTTGCATATCAAACCAAAAACTTGCTTCTGCACTTAGTTTTCTGAATGCCAAAACATTGTAATCCCACAGGCTTCTCTTTAATAATCCTGTTTAGCTTTTTCTGTTGCTAATGCTTTGCTTTTAAGTGTTGTAAGGTGATTTTGATTGAATTGCATTAAAGTATTTGGAATACAAAATTAGAGATACAATGTTACGCTTTCTGTTCTTTCATAGAGGAAAATATGGGGGGCTTTAATTTAAATTCTTGTTTTATTTATGCTGCCAAACTGCTGCCTATTTTCCAAGATCTGCGGTTTGACTTTAGTGGTACTATATTCATTTACTTATGAGTTATCACTGTAGTTGTGATGCTTCTTGACAGTACCACATGGACTTGATTTAAATGCAGTAGTAGTAATGTTCGAATGTTTATTTTAACAGTTTACAAATAAATGTGTAACTGAAAAGAATCATTGCATATAAGATTGTCTAGTATAAATATTTGTTGTTTAATTTTCAAGATCAGGACATAACATTTCATATCCTTTTTAATTTACTTCCCCATTTTGTGACTAATTACATTCTTATAATGAAAATGAGTGCAGCACATACCAAAAGATTTCAGTTCCAAAATAGCAGCAAGTCCCACAAATCTAATGCTACAGTCTCACAATACATGCAAGCACTTGCTTCTGCTGAATAGAACTCTACAACTGTGGATTTTTTGGGTCCTGAGCTGATAAAACACTGCATATGGTCAGTGCTAGAGTTGAAGTTTCAAGAATTGCAGTATGAAAAGCTGAAGTCTGCTGATTATTGTGGAAAGGTATGTCAGCAAAGGCCCTCAGAGAGCTGGTAGTCCACCCATTTGCATTACAACAGGTTAAAATGTAGTCAACCCACTCCTGAAATATGTTTCATTTCTTCATAGTAACTAAAAATAAGAGATTCTGTAGTCCCCCAGCTTGAGTACTTCACTATCCTTTGTTACGATATTTCTTCCCTTGATATTCAACTTAAAATTTATTTCCTGCAGATTAAGCCTGCTTCTTGTCATATCCATAGTAGTCATGGAGAACAATATCTTACTAGTCTCTTAACAATGGTTTATATGTTGGAAGACGTGTAAACCTCTCTTTTCTAGACTAAAATGTTGCAGATCTTCCTAGGTGGTGCCTTCCACAGTCCAATGCATTCTTGCTGCTGTCCCCTGGCTCCTCTCTCTTCGATGATAGCTTATTTCTAAGCCACTTTGGGCACCAAACTCCCAAAGACATATCGCCAGTACTGGCTAGGACAGGATCGCTACCTCTTTGGTCTGACATGTAGCACATCTAATCTTCAGCAATCCCACAGTGAGAATTATCATTTTGGTAACTGCAGTTTCTGTTGACAGATGTTTGTGATCTGCTAGAATTTCTTAGTTCTTTTCTGAAACTCTGCAGTCTGGTTGGTTTTTTCACTCTATGTTTTGTGCTTATGTGTTTGGCTTCTTCCATTTGTTTGTGTTTGCCTCTACTGTATTTCAGTTTGTAGGTTCCAGACCCTTTTTCCACCTTAGCAAGATGGCTTTTAATCTGATCCTCTTTTCCAAAGACTTTTCAGACCTTCTTTCTGTCCAGTGTTCAAATGACGAATGAAGCCATTAGCTTAGTACCTGGCCTGGGAGAGCACAGTGAAATCTCCACTTGAAGTTTCCTTTCAGTTAGCATCTCTTTTGAAGCCACTTCTCAGATGATTGTGCACTTACCCTATCTATACTATATCGGTATCCCTTTCTGTGAAATACCAAGACAGCACTTCCACACATTCACTGGGTAAATTACCCTGTCAAAGAAGGAAGTTAAATTCATTTGGCATGAGTTACTCTTGCCACTTACATTTTGGCTTGTTTTTGTCTTGAGGACTGGTGGTAGGTGAGTTGTAATCTCTTGATTATCCTTTAGGCCCTTATAGATTGATTGTTGGATAATTTATTCCTAATATTTCTGGTAATTGGGGTTAGACCAATTGGTCTAAAATTTTCTGTCTCTTTTTTCATCCTGATACAAAATAGGTCCAATATTTGCATCCTGTCAGTCCTCTGGGACAATGCTTATTTGCCCTTAGTTCTTCAGTATGCTCACTAATGGTTCCAACCTGCCAAAACATTTGTTCTGCGGATGTGGGATCTTTCGCATCTGCTACTTCAGATCTGCTCCCGTTGTACATCAGTCCCTGCTCATGCAGACATGGCCGTAGCTGCTGCCCAGAGGGGAAGGGTTGCAGACCTGCAGCAGTGGAGCAAACTGTGGGGCTTCTGGGGAGGGAGAGAATCTAAGCACCAAAAGATTCTCCAAACCCGTATAGCTTTTCTGACCTGCCACAGTTCTCATTTGACAGATAAAGTCCATCAGAAATGATGCTGTGATGACTCAGTTCCTTTGTAAGGAAAAAAAACCCTCACTCATTGTTTATTTTCTTCTCAGTTGTGGCTCCGTATTATAATATGATACTATTTGGTTTTCCCTGTTATCTTCATCCAGGGTCGATCAACAGATGTTCCTTTCACATCTTCCAGAACCTCAGCACATCTGTGATATGCAGAGGATTGTGACTTTTCACTTCTCTTCTGCCAGTCTTTTTCTGAAAAGCAACTCCTTTTCTTGCTCATTCAGTGGTGCTTCATCCCCTGGCTTTGTCCCCAGTTCTTTCTGTGGCCATAGGCAGAGAGGTACGGCAGCTGGGGTCGCCTGCTGTCAGCAGCCCTCGTGGTCCGGGTCGCCCTGCGGCCAGGGCCTGACCCCACTGCTCTTTGCATTCCTTGTCCTCCCCCAGCTCCGCAGTGTGCCGTGCGGGGGGAGCTCCTCTGCAGTCCACTCCCTTGGGTTGCTCTGTTCCCCATTTACCCACTGTCGGAAGAGAGCGTCAAAGTTTGTTCCCATTTCTTGACTGAGGCCGAAGGGGAATTTTGGGAGCAGTGTGTGGAGATCCAGCAATGTATCGGTGAAAGGGGAAGAAAGAAGGAATTGTTGGCAGCAATTTTGACTCTTCTGGTTTTTCCTTTTTTTAAGCCAAGATGTTGCTTTGTTTTTCTTTTTGAGTTCAGATAAGTTGTTTTGCCAGCATATATTTTGAACAGGGTCCATTGTAAGCAGCAAATCAAAATGTGTCATGAATCTTGAGGCCTCTGGAAGGGTAGAGACCCTTCACCAAAATGACCTTCGGCTTTCAGATGTGAGCTCACTCATGCAACTTTCCTGAACTAAAATGTGGGTGTGCTCTCTTCATGTTGCCTGTTTTTAACTCCTTGGTTTTCTTAGCTGAAAGAAAGAAATTAATGTGTTATACTGCTTTCCATATTGAGAAACTCAGAAATACTGAATCCAGTCTTGCAAGGTGGAGTACATCAGATTAATTGTAGTTTACTCCAACCTCCTGTACACACAGAACAACTCATTTTTGAAAGCAGCGTAATGAATGGCATGGACTGATTCTCCTTTCAAGTATCCCGCCATCCGTTTCTTTATACGTTATACTTCAGAAAATAAACTGATATAGAAAAGTGCAAGAACTGGTGCTCCATGGCACAGTGGAGCATGTTTTGGGAATTAAATACAGAAGTTATGTTACAATAAATTCTCTGTTGACCTAAGCAAACTGCAAATGCTTTTCTCTTCTCCATGTGCTTCTCCATTTCTCAGAGAGGACTCATGCTGACTAATTAAATGAATACTTCCTTTCAGATTTTTTTTCCATGTGTAGCATATTTTATATGACATAGGTCACAATAAATGAAGNGCTATCTCTGCCATGACCTTGAAATCCACAGCCTAAAGGTACCTGAGAACTTGGGGCCTGATTTTTATAGATACGTAGTTTTAACTGCCATTGGTTTATGTATTATTTTAAGTCAGTTCATTTAGGTGCCTGCATATTTTTGAAAATCTACTCTGACATTTAAATGGTTTGGATACAGAGAAAACATCTTATTTGAGTGCAAGCTTTGGCATTTTTTCATTCTATGAGAAAAAATTTGTTTTGTTTTGTTTTTTTTGATTAATTATGAGCTGGCTCAACATGCCAGTATACGGTATAGGCAGCTCTCCCAAGCATTGCCTTGTACTAAGCCACCAGGCCAAGCCCAGCCTTGCCAACTCCCCGGAAGGCCCCTCTCCATTGCTCTGTGGTGCACCGACCAGATGTGCCTCCCGGAGCTGCTGCCGCACCGCCCCTGAAGGGATGCTCCGGCCAGCCAGCCGCCCCTCCGCCCCACACACTTCCATGTAGTCTGAAGTGGCCCCATCTTCTCTGCAGACAAAAACCACGCACGCTTTTAAGAGGCCACCAAAGTACCAAGTGTAACAGATTCCTTTCAGTATTCTCACTTGGGTGACCAAGGGCTGTGGGTCCCTACTTAATATTTTATTTTGCTTCATAGTAAATTTTAATAGATTGTCTTGAACTCTCTTCACAGCTAGTCATGAGTTGGCTCCTTGCCAGCTCTGAAGACCAACCACTGGCCTACCTTTCCACACGCTCAGTGGCATCTGCCTCCTACCATCAGGCTTCACCACCCACCGTATAGAGCATTTGCAGGGAGAAAAAGCAACGTAAACATGCTGACAGGCTAACAGTGCTGAGTGAGCAGAGGGGAGAGGGAACCAAAGGTCCAGGCTCCCTAGAGCTGGTGTCTCTGCATGTAACAGCCTTTTGTTAGTAAACAGAAAAGTGTTCCAGTCAACAGAGTTTACAGGCATCTAAGACCTTGTGATCCATAAATATTAACATAACTTATATACTCTATAATTTAAAGCTTGAGCATATTGTTTTGGACCTAGATCTAATTTGTAGAAAGCATTTGGTTAGCCATTCAGCAAAGATCCTGTCCCACTGAAACAATTTATCTTATGAGGAATTGGGATACCCTAGTGGCAACATTTGGATTTGTTCAGTAGTGTACAGTGTGTTCATCTAGGAGAGAAACGTGGATACAATTTATTTGTATGAAAACTGTTGTGAAATTTCATCAGTTTTATTCCATGCTTCAGTACTGTAAAGTCACTGGGGCACAAGAAATGATAAATTTGGGTTAGGGTCATCTCAGAGGACTGTTTCACCTCCCTGTCTTTACTGATGGATTTTCATTTGGTTTGAAGAAAGGCAATATAGTCATTTCTTTATCTGGAATTAATTTGGACAACCTTTCTGTCCTGCTTCATATATTTACAGCTTGTTTGGCTACCCACCTGTCTCCTGCAGACCACTAAATACAAAGTTTTGATTATGCTCCTGCTTTTGTGCAGGTTTTTCCCACCCACGTCACCCGGACTTCCGAAAGCTTGGCCAATGCACATCAGCTGTTACTTTTGATATCTTGCTGGTGTCAAAAGCAAATGTAACTGTCTTACACAAATTGCCATTCGTACTTCAGAGCACTTGGGGGCTTTTTAAAAGAATCTTTATGTCCCCCCTACATTATTGGCTCTTACCCGTAGTTCAGTTTACGGGAGGGAACCAGGAAATTGAACGGATTCACCTGTTAATCACGTGATGGTTTAGTCCTTAAGATCTGCAAGTTTTGACAACAGCCTTGCAAATAGTGAAACCATACAGCAGATGTGCCAGCTATGTCAGCATCTGTGTATCATACAGAAGGAGCAAACAAAAAAATTGGCATCGAGACTGAGTTGGTAACGCGTGTCCCCCTTGATACTGGCCTGCTTTTGCATTTTCTACCTGAAGCTATTCTCTGTCAGCAGCTTATGGTACAGAAGAAAAGGAAAGGTATTTTGGAGCACCAGAGGAGACCCCCCCCAATAACTGTTTAGCCCTGCAGGAAGCTGTATCTTTTGATTCCCATAAATTGGAAGGAGTTTTGCTGCTGAGTTTTGAAACAGGCTGGCTCTGGTCCTGGGAGGAGACTTCACTTTCTTGTCACTGTTCTGTTAGAGACAGTAACACTTCATGTATGCAGCTTCTCAGCATTTCATAGATGAAATAAACCACGGCTATTAACGATTATTCATGTTAATATTCATTGTTCCCTTGCTAATAAAAAGAATTTTATTTTAAAATCTACCACTCATCACTTACAAATAAAATTGCTTACCCTTCTGTTATTAAATGGAAAATTATGCATTGGAATGACACTGGCAAATGCGATTTTTCTTTAACGTTGCTTTTTGCTAATGAATGTCACCTTCACAGAGGAGTAATGGCATGATTTCCTCCAGAGTGCCATGCCAGCAGCCTAAAGAAAGTTATGTACTTGATATTCCCACTCATTCCCTATCAGTGGAAGCCCTTAGTAGCCTGGACTGACTGTCACCCATGGTGCCAGCACTCGCGCTGCCAGCCATCAGGAGGGTTTGCCAATGAGACTGTGAGGAGGTTTTGAAGACTGAGATCCCAAAAATAACAAGCATTTTTGATCCTCCTTTCTCTACACTGTCTGGTTCCTTTCTGCATGTGAGGCTCATTACTCTTGTTTATGGACAGTAGAGCTAACAGTAACAGAGGGATGTTTTTAAATTCTAATAAACTACTACTAATACACTATTTGTGTACTCTTTTAATCCAAATTATTCAGTAGCACCTGTTTGTTTCATCATGATGTTGCTAGACCTTTAGCAATTCCTGCTTTTGATTACCAATAGTTAACGTGTAAGTATAAGTTTTAAAAGAATCTTCATGTTCTTTTTAGTTTAGCTGGGATCGGGAGGACTTTTCTAATAATGTTTTAAAGGCTATGGCAGCTGACTTTTTGCTGATCTTCTGCTTGTTTTGTGACCGTTTTCATTGACATGTTTCCTTTTTCCTACAGTTTCCTGGTTAGTTTTATGGTTGATGCACGTGGGGGTTCAATGAGGGGTAGTCGCCATCATGGAATGAGAATAATTATTCCACCACGCAAGTGTACAGCACCAACCCGCATCACCTGCCGCTTGGTAAAGAGGCATAAACTGGCCAGCCCACCACCGATGGTTGAAGGAGAAGGATTAGCAAGTAGACTTGTAGAAATGGGGCCAGCAGGGGCACAATTTTTAGGGTGAGTTGTTCTATGAATTTCATTGTTTACGCTCATGTCGCATCTTTCATTTCCTTTATCCTGTGGATCTAAGTAATTAAACATTGACTCTACCTTATTTGAGCATGTAAGATAGGCTACTTAACTTAAAATATTAAAAAATGCCAACCTGCCATTCCTTCCAGAAAGTACCTTTGTATTTTAAGGGGAGCTTTTCCTCTGTCATGACTGCAGGGTGGAGCTGAAGGTAAGGAAAGCCATGAAAAGGTCAGGTCCTGCCCCCATCTACTCATGCAGCCTGCCTCTGAAGTCAGGAGGAGTCACAGGCCTGTAACCCTGAACAGGTTTTGACCCTCTTGCTTGTAGACTATCAGAGGAACATCACTGTCACAAAGAAGTGTCCTAAAGTCGCCCACAAGGACCCAAATACTGAGCTCTGTTCCCTATGCTGCAGCACGTGCACGGCTCCTGCCGGAGTTGCTGGGAGCTGCCTGTCTCTGTCCCTTGGAACAAAGCCACTGAGAGCGATGGCAGAGCACTTACTGTAGAGCATCAAGTAGTACAAGTGCTAGGAACTGACTTTTTTTTTAAGCTTAAAATAGGGGAAACAATCCACTATGATGTGGCTTTTTTTTTCCTAATTATAAATTTTGTTCATTACCATGAGTGGCACCCTGGTATAAACTGCCGGTTCTGTCGGGAATGACAGCTTGTTCCTAATTTCCCCTTCTCGTTTCTCTTCCTGCTGCATGGATGTTATTCAGTAAACTGCATCTTCCTAACACTCCTCCCCCTCTAAATGAGGGCGAGAGCATGGTTAGCCGAATCCTGCAGCTTGGTCCACAAGGAACAAAATTTATTGGGTAGGATATGTACGGAAAAGATACAGAATGTCTACAGTTTTTCTTTTGTTTCCAATTTTTTGTTATTCCCATTTTATTTTTTTTTTTTAAGTTTTCTGAAGCTTTCAGTTGATTTATGTCACTGAAAGAAAATCATAGTGGCTTGATTTAATATAGCTCTGCTACTACCTTGTGCTTATAGGCATGTAAAATTCACTGCCAGCATTCTGCTTTCATAACCTCTGTGCTTTTGTAACTTTTTAAATTTGAAGTGTTTCAACTGCATCAAATACATTTTAATACACAGTGACAGTCCTTTAAGTTCAATCCTGTGGTAGAGAAGGTATTTACAGGCCTTGAGTGAGTCTGTTTTGGGAAGAGCATTTGTAAAACGTGAATCGCATAAAGTCTGTTATTTATGAAAGATTATTTAGAAAAAAATGTCATTGAGTGAATGACTTCATTCAGCAAGGTTGGAGAAATACTAATCTTTTCAACCTGCAAGCAGCATCTTGTTAAAGTAAATTTATAAAGCCAAGTATACTACCCAAAGGAACTCCAGTGTGTAGTCTAAAAATGTAACATTTCTGTATATTTTTGACTGTTGTTTTCAAAGCATATCATGAAATTTATTGCATTAGGTTTTCAAAATATTGGTGAGTGTTTGGTGTTCCAGACCTGTTCAATACCTTCTCACTGAGTATTCTTGTTAAATGTCATGCACAAAATTGTGTGGTTTCTAAATATTTACAGAGACAGTATCTGAAATATTAGCCTGCAAAGATTGTACTACAGTGTTAGTTTTCAGTTTGTATTCTTTTTGAACTAGAGAGTAAACATGTTAATCAATGTTTTAGAATTTTTGGTATTTACTTGTTGTGCACAATGGGAGACGGCAGCTACATTTGTATTTCTTGTTAAAGGATTTGAGATTAGAGTAACAGCCTGGGCATTCTTAAAAGCATCTAAAATATCTATTAATTAAACCGTCTTCTCTATTTTCATGGGAAAAGTACTATCTTAACTTTTCTCCCTTAATGTGAAAACTGGACTTCCAACTAGTTTATGTTTTTCCTCATGATGGCTGTTGTGATTTCCATGCTCAGGTAATTGAGTGGTTAATGCACCCAACACCTTGCAGGTGTACAGTACCACTGAAGTGCTGCGTATTTCTCCCATCACGTGATGCTACTTTTAACTGAGTTGTTACAATGCAGTGAAATCCTTTACAACCTCTGTAGGAAAATAATGATACTGTCTATTTAAATGTCTTAAAGCTGCATAATCCATAATTGTTCACTTACTGTGTGATTTCAGTCAGTTTGTCTTAGCATATTTTAAAATGCATATCCTGCCTGTGAAGTGTTTGGCAAAAGTGTCTGTTTTGTTAAGGAATGGCACAAGAAGTGAATGGTGGTTTCTGTCGGTTGTTCACAATAACTGTTCAGTGATGCACTTGCAGTCCTCTGTTGAAGGTACATTGTCTGGTGACATAGGTGTATTATTAACCACCTTCTCATTCCCTTTCCTTGCCCCCAAAACGTTTGACAGTAACTAATATAAATGTGGTTGTGATGTTGCTTAACTTGGGGAAATCCGTTCTGAAAGGATCTAAACATTCCCCAGTGATGTTTACAGTGCAGATGTTGCAGCTGTGATTTGGGGCATGAGAACCAGAAAGTGAAGCTAATGAGAAACAACCTCTTGTGTTTCACAGGAGCTGCATCAACAGAGAGCCAGGGAGAGCTTTGAAAAGTTTGGGACTTAGTTTGAAATTAAAAACCTACATGCGTGCGCAGTTTCTGCTGCAGTCAGTAGATGTTGCATGCATTTGGATAGCTGGACTGTTTCTGAACTGGCTTTGCCCCTTTAAATCCCTTGAGCCAAATCCACATTTTGACTATGCTAATGCCAGTTAAAAGTCAACAGTGCTGTGTGTGCTGGAGGCAGGTTGGCTCACCTACACCCTGGAATAAATGAGCGGGGAGAACTCTCCTTAGCAGAAGTTGTCACTGTTTTTTTCACGTAGGCAGCTGTTTCGGAAGATTGACATTAAAAATGAGCTATACATGAATGTTTTCAAGTTATCTATTAATTATAGTTTAAATGATAACGGATTGTGCAGCTTTGGCAATTCTAAAAACATTTTTACTGTAACAGTGCTAACTATTTAAAATGACTGTAGTTTTCTTAAGGACTTGATGCCCATAGGAAATTAAGGGCAGTGAGGAGGTATAGGATTAAAAATAATACAGTTCTTTTTTCTCTAGCCCTGTCATAGTGGAAATACCACATTTTGGATCAATGCGAGGAAAGGAAAGAGAACTCATTGTGCTTCGAAGCGAAAATGGTGAAACGTGGAAGGAGCATCAGTACGACAGCAAACACGAAGACTTAACTGAAATACTCAATGGCATGGACGAAGGTAAACATTTTCTCAAAGCTTTAGCAAGCCTTACCTTTGTGCAGGCTTGCTAACATGAGCAGACTAAAGCAACCTAAAGTAAAACAGCGCAGGGAATATCTGACTTCGGGGAATACAGTGTGCATTACATATTAAACTAATGGAAAGAGTGTAAAGAGAAATTGTTCAGGAGTGGCCTGGAGACATCCTGAAATGAGTGGTAAGTTTTGGTCTGAAGTCTTGCCAAGTTTAAGCAAAGTTGCACAGTTGCTTTACAGCACGGAGTTGAGAATAACATCCCAGCTGGAGGTAAGCATGTTTCTGCTGCTCAGGCAGGGCCACGTGAAGGTCATCCCAAATCAGCAATGAAGTGTAAATATCCGTTATATTAGTCTTACCCACAAGTGCAGACCTCAGCCCATAGACCATTCTCTGAAACGGCGTTGTGAGAGTTTGCCTCCCACAAATAGACAACCTGCCTTCCTGATGCCCATCTGGGAAGCCTGGCTTCCTTGTTTTGCTTGGATGTTGCTGTTTATGTGAGAGTCCCTTAAGGTGAGAGGACTCAGCTGTACACAATTTATTGGAAGATGCTGTGACAGATGGTCCCTGCGGGCACATCATGGGCAAAGCCAGGCTGGGGCTGCAATCATCCCTTGGCACCACTGCTTTCTTTTCCTAGCAAGTATTTTTCAATACTTGTGCTGATAAACCATCGCTTGAGCTCTTTGCATCTGTGTGTGAATGAAGGAGCTTGTGGGTTGGACTTTGGTTTTCTATAAGGGTTTATCCACAGGATTTTCTCTGGATAACTTCCTACAGAAAGTCACAGTATGGTGGGGTACAAGCTGCAGGAAAGCTCTTTCATTGTCAGCAAAAGCATTTGAAGCAAACGATCAGGCTGTGGATGGCAGCTATGAGAGGTATTTGTGAGCAGGCTCTGCCTTTGATCTCGCCCTCTCTTTGTTTGAAGAGGGCAGCTTCAGCAAAAGGCATGCTTTGAGGACATGGAAGGGACAGTAGTGCTGTTGTGAGGAGCTCCCTGGACATCTGAGATTTAGCGTTTTTACTGATTTCCTGGTCATCTGGGAGTGGGAACAGCAGAATGAGCTTGTGTAGTATTTTCACTTCCAAGTACCTGAACTGCATATGAGCTTGTAAAAATACAGAGCAACAGCAAAGATCTGCTTGTTATGTGGTGATCTATTATAGCTATTTATTTTGAAATAAATATAATAGAACCAGTCAAGCATTAGGGCAGAAACACTGCAAATATTGGGTCAGTGGGTTTGGAAAAATAGAATAAACGTCATCACAGAAGGGTACCTAAAAGCAGTGGAACAGGCAAAAGAGTGAACATCGCCCAGGGTAGTACTGCTTTGCGGAAAGATTGCTTCAGGACTGAAGGCAGTAGTTGCAGCCTTTCTGAAAGGAACATCTCACCATCACCCCTTCCTCCTCTGCGCACTAGCATGAGATAGGAAGTAACGATTTGGCATTTGGGTGAAGTATTGTGGCCTTGTCAGTGCTGAGGTAGTCAGAACTGATCAGCAGCTTGTTTATTGGCTCCATGTGTTTTCCAAACTGAGCTTAGTTCCATTTTTAGGATAGAAAATCTGGGCACAAAAACACTGTTCTATAGTGCTACAACTTGCATCACTTATGAAAGAGCTCTCCAGAGGTGCCATATGGATAAATTCACATTTTACAGAGAAGAGAGCTCAATAAATAAAAACACTTCGAGGGAGGTGGGCATGAAGCCCTCGGTACTTAGAGCCTAAAATAATAAGCTTCACAATTTGGAGCCAGAGTACAACTTTCTGATCTGTTGAGGGTTTCAGGTGGCTCGTCCCTTTGGGGGAACTGCTGTATGAGATTAGTGGGTATATGTACAGCCAGTGAATCACAGTAAGTATGATGGACACTGGACTATTCCCTTAGAGTGAAAATATCTGGCACCTTAAAAGCCAAGCCACAGAAATGCCTTTTACCAATCCAGGCAATCATTTATGAGAGGGAAAGGAGAAAAAATACTGCAGACACACCCAGAGCATTGTGTTGATTATTTGTTCAGTTCCTTTTAGCTTCATCCTTCTCTAGTCAGGAAAACAAAACAAAGCAAAAAAATCCTGCATTAAAATACTACAAGGGTCTTGACAAAATTCAGCTCCAGTTAAACGACACCTTCTCTGTGTAAAAGGTCTTCCAAGCAATGACTTAAAATTACAGATTTGGAGACTTAAAAGCAGGGTGGGTCTTTTGTCTGAACTTTTACTGGTTTGTTACAAAATACCACAATTAGCCTTGGCTCTGAAGCACTGTCTTGCATCTCAGAAGCCGTAGCTTTGGAAGAAGTTTTATTCCAGGTATGAACTCTGGAGGCAGAAGCAATCTTTAACTGAAATAAAAAGCAGCCACGTAGTCATTTCTAGAAGTTCAGTGTGTCTGTGCAGAAAAAATCATCTCTCAATGCCATAACATGCTGCAGGAGTGCCTGTTTTTCTGTAAAAGCAGCTGGTCTGTTTTGTGTTAGACCTGCTGTGATTCACTAGTTCTTTCCTATCTGTGTGGTGAAGGAGGGCAATCAGACCTATCTTCCCAGCTCCTTAATATGCTGAATTTTTAAAGATGCACTCTGCTTCTCTGTTTTGTTTTTCCTGTTTTGCTCTCCCACTTAGCTAGTGGGGATGAGAAGCACATCTTTGCTCCTCCGCCTCGGTGGGGACTGCTGAAAACCTGCCTGTTCTTTACTGGAAGCAGCACCATCTGCTGGAAGACCTCGTCTCGGACTCAGAATAATCCAGGCAACACTTCAGGGCACTAAACGGAGGGTTAAATAATAGCAGAACTTAGCTTTTATTAGCAAGAAAGAACAATGAACCATGACATAAAGAGTCAGTTTTTCTTTGGTGCAGTCAGCTTTCTGCTTAAATAGTTTTTATTCTAAAGATGGTGCTGTACTCGGGCAAACGTAGGGCTTAGGGAATACAGGGAACTTGGTATTTTTAGAAAGAGGAGGAGTTTGGTTCCAAACACAAGAGTAGAAATTCACAGCTCTCAGTCATATTACATTTATTTAAACTTGAATCAAGTAAAATCTCTCTCTCTTTCAAGAAGCTCTCTATCTTGTAATTGGTAAACAGGTTATGCTTTCAGCCAGGCTCCTTTTAGATATAACTTCTGTTTGCTTTTTGCATTCCTGAACCTTTTACAGGTACCTGTACACAAATTGTGGGCATAAATGCACACACTGGGGTAGCTAATTTTTTGACACGCATTTGCAAACTAGTGAGTGAGCCAAGAAATACAAATATTTGTGGCTACAGTATGCTTGCAGCTGCACAGTGTAGTTTCAGGTGGGAAGCAGGAGTTTTTTACATAGTTACTTCTTTGAATCTACAGATCAAACCAGAGTGTGACCTTGTTTATGCTTGAAGTTTAAAATGCCACCATAAATCACTCTGCGGTGATTTTGCCACATTTCCAAGAAAAGTCTTTAAATATATTGCTGTTAAACTTTGTGTTATGAATGGCAAGATAAGAGACTGTGCAAAAAGAGACAAAAGAGCACATAAGGGACATTGTCTTATTTGAGGACGAGACCTCCTTGTGGCACTGGGAGCATCTAGTTAGGTATATGAAATACTGAAGCTGGGAGGGTGGGTCTAGTTACCAGCATTTTTAAGACAAGTCTTGCTGCCCTCAGCTTCTCCTCGCCCCTTTCCATGTGCTCTTTCTATGTCCATCCATCTCCTGTACTTTTCTCCATGTGAGTGCTGCCTCCTGGGTGCCTCACTTTTAGTGCAACAGTTTCTTAACGGGCACATCTCTGTGGGGGGGAAATGGGTATCCGATTCTTGTCGCACCTCCCAGTCTCTGCACAGTGACAAGGTCACCTCTGCTCTAGCCAGTGCTGCAGGGGGACTGCAAAACTCAGAGAGCCGTGCAGTCTAAGTACAGGTGAGATTTGCTTTTTCAGTGCTAGCGAAACTCTTTTAAGGCCCTGGTAAGGGACGCCAGATACCAGATCACACAAAGACACCTTGAAGCTCATGAAACAGCCAGGTGTGCTGTGACTTCTCTTATTCCGTTTCCAGTGAGAAGACTATTTCTCTGTGTTGCTTTATCAGAAAGTAAAAAAGAAAGGTATTATACATGGGATGAATTTGACCCATACCTGCCTCTCACCTGACAAAACTGGTGTGATTGCTCTCCTTGACCTGAGCCACCCTATAGGAGATCCCTCTCTGACCTTGGAGGACATGGCTGGGTTTCTCTTCTCCTGTCCAGGAACATTAACATAACTCTCACGTGGCAGTGTAGACTAGAGGGTGGGGAGGAGTGATCTTCCTTTTCTCCCTCCATCTCATCTCTCCTCTGTTACTCCCACCAGCCACCTTAGGGTAAGTGTACCATATACTTGTGTGGCAGGGGAAGACACATATGCACAGAGTATTCACAATACCTTTCTCTTGACTTACTAAAACTTAATGGCCATAGGTGTTCCTTGAGCTATTAGCACAAATTTGGGAGACAGGAACGTCAGGAGACTCTTCCCAATTCTGCCACTAACCTTTCTGCTTTACCTCTCTCTGCTTTGCCATCCGTATCTGTAAGATGAGGTGTATAGCACACTTCTCTGTGGTTAAAAAAAACCCAACACGTAAAATCCAACCAACCAAACAAAAAGTCCTTTGAGGTTTTTAATTGAAACACATTGCATAGGAATGAAGTGTCAGCAACTGAGGAAAATAGTAATGATGAAAGCTGTTGCTGTAAAATGCATGAGGTTTGTTTGGGAAACGTGACCTCTCCCAGGACTAGTTTTCCCTGTTTCATTAATTCTGTCATGCTAACGCTGCATTTCTCATGGCAGGCAGCGAGGTGGTTTGATTGCTCATCATCTCTTTCTCCTGTTAGAGGGCAACTTCATATAGAAGCTTACATATGTATTATCCAAACATAACCTCCCTATATATAGTCCAACTGCTCTCCATGCCTGACTGTTGTTCTGCCACTCTAATCTTCACTTCCTCCTCCTCCTCTAAAGGAGAGCGCCTGCCAGGCCCAAAGGATTTTGAAATGCTTTTATATAAACCACTAATTTTCTACTTCAGGAGAGTTTTAATTATCCTTCATCTCTGTGAGCATTTTACAGTGGGTTTAGTCTCTAGTAACAAACAGGAGAATGCACAAGATTTACCAGTCAAGATTATACCTGCCTGGGAGTTTAAGAATCCAGTTTGCCTCCTGCACAAGCCAGTGCTTCCAGAGGCTGCAGGCAGAATGCCTAATTCATTAGAGGGCTCCAGATATCAATCTCTGAGTCAAAGTAAATGGAAGCTGACATTATGATACGAAATTATCCTCTTCTGGTAGGTACATATGATCCACAGCAACAACGTGCAATTAATCCAAATTACCTCCTGAAAGTTTTAAAATGGAAAACTGACATTTTACCAAATTTATATTCTAATTTTTTTGGAGCTGTAATTGAGCTTACATATTCAGAGGAGGAAAAGGTCTCAGTCACATAAAGAGCTTTACAAATGTCTTTTGTCTTGGTACCATTTCTGGTCCTCCTGCTTTCTCTTGCTGCATCTGATACAAATGTCATCTTCTGAGGAACAAATTTTCTTCTTTAGGAATTTGGTGCCCTTTTGGAGGAGGAAAATAAGAGTGGAAACTTGTGGTGTGCTGGAATGAAACCCAGTTAACCAGAAATAGTTAAAAAGGCTGAGTGCAAGAAATTACAGGAGAAATGCTTGACAGTTGTGTAATTATGTCCATTTGTGAATAGTGTTTCCATCACAGGGATTTCAATAGTGCTTATATATATACACACAGACATACAGTTTTCATAATTAGTTATATTTGTGACATATCACAGAGTTTTCCTCAGTTCATATATGTCTATGCCATCTACTTAATTAATCAGTTAACATGGGCAGATACTCCATGCACCATTCTGAGCCCTGGTGACCCTACGAGCTGGGAACGTGGCTGAGAGCACTAACAGTTGATGACCTGTTTCTGATCCAGTTGTCTCTAAGGCTGTTTTACATTCCTCTAGGAACTGAGGAGCACAGTGCAGTTATTTTGGGGCAGGTACCCAAATGGCTGAAAGCCTGATGTGGGCAGGGATCCTTGCTATGGTTTCACTGGTAGTGCTGGCATACAGAGCTCTCTCACATCCACAGTTTACCGCAGAGCTCAGTGTCTGGTCAGGATTATATGGATGCCAGTCTGGGAGATAACTTTCTCAAGTGTCTTAGGCGGGCAAACTTTGGATTGCATGCTTGGTGTGAAGTTAGATAGTTCATGAACTGACTGATTTCCGGTGGTTTTTTGTGTGTCAGAGCTCTGTGAGGGAAGGGACTGGAAATAAATGTCTCTTGAAGGTGCGCACAGAATGATCAGTACACTCGTGTGCTTCCAGATAGAGGTGAAAGAGGAAGGAAGCGTGACCATCTCCTTCAGACCTCCTCGGACTCCCATGCTGTGTGACAAACCTGCCATCCTACGGCAGCCGCCGCCGCAGGGACTGTCGCACCCTAGTGCTTAGGTGGCCGGGCAGATCTGTGTGTCCGGTGCTGATGGCCCTCATTATCAAGATTTATGCAAAAGTTCACAGAACAGACCGAAGCTTGATAATTAATAGCACTGAAAACTTTTTTTTTTACTCCTGTAGAGAAACAAAGAACTTCTTAAGCATTTTAAGGCATATTCAAAATCTCACGCTCACAGATGGGTCTGGTATGAACGTGGGCAGGCAATGCCTGAATGTTTTAACTGCCTTCTCCCACCAGAGCTGGACAGCGTCGAGGAGCTAGAGAAGAAGCGTATCTGCAGGATCGTCACAAAAGACTTCCCTCAGTACTTCGCCGTGGTTTCGCGAATCAAGCAGGAGAGTAACCAAATCGGCCCGGAGGGCGGGGTGCTGAGCAGCACGACGGTGCCGCGCGTCCAGGCGTCCTTCCCCGAGGGTGCTCTGACCAAAAGAATCCGCGTGGGGCTACAGGTAAAGGTGCCCTCATGTTCATCTATCTGCAGCGTCTACAGATGCATCGCTGGTCTTAATGCGTGGGGCTTGCAGCTAAGGAGCCTCCTGCTCCTTGGCAGTGGGTTGCAAGGTGGGTAGTATTCACACCAGGGATCTGAACTGGCACGTCTGCCCCGGCACGCCCTCTGCCTCTCAGTGTCCCCCTGATGCAGGCGATGCACAGTCTTCCTCCCTGTGGCAAAAGCCCAGCTCCCCTTTTATTATCACCTTGAGTATTGCTTAGCATCTGAAGAATGGAGAGGAGAGCAAAGGCCTGGAGCCACCACAGCTTCAGTGACATTGTCTGCCATTTTCCTGTTGGCCATGGCTGCCAGCAGCTATGAAGGGCACAGCTGCTGTGCAGTCTCAGTCTCCTGTGGCAAAGTAGCAGCTTGTGATTGGTGTCACTGGGCTGCCCTTTGCCATAGGAATGTGGTTGGTAAGGACTTCATGCAGCTGTTTGCCAGCTGTTACTGGCTCAAAGACCTCCCATATACACCTGCTGTAGCTTAGGACATTCACCATTGGTGTTTCTAGCAATGGGTGGAATCTGGGAAGAGCAAATAGCTTAAACTCTCCTTAAACAAACTGCACAGAAAGTAGAGAAATATTGCGTAGGCGGTATCTTTTTCTCTGAGTTCTGTTAATTATCACTTAAAATTACTTAATAACCTGACAAGTCTGATGGGTTCATGAAATAGGAATGCTGGTTTGGATTCCAGTGCTTGGAATTCACACTGGAACATTTCTGTTAATGGTATTTCAGGTCTATAGTTGATTAATCTTGCGAAAATGGAAGCTCTGCTATTACGGTTATACAGCTGCCTTTCCAGGGCTCTGTAGCATGAAGGAAGCACAGAATCCCCATGTCCAGTGTTGTGACTGCTGAGGTTGCAATATAGTTACATATTCTATGTATATCAATACATTGTGCAGTTCGAATAATGCATCGAGTCACGGGTTAGCCTGATTGAAACAGATTTGAAAGTTTAAAAAAAAAAGGCAAATGGATACAGAACCCCATTTCCCATAAGATGTCTGCCACTTTTGAGTTCAGGTCTTACGTGACAAAAACTACAAAAATTCTATACCATTTCTTCCCATATTGGATATTTTTCCTTTCTTCCTGTATAAGGTTAGGAAACCTTTCAAGACACAAAATGCAGGTGGAAAGTCTGACATTTGCTTATAGCTCTTCTATAACTTAATACATTCTGTATGAATTTGACCCAAGCAAGTATTTCTTTCCTAATAATCAATAGTGGAATAGCATAGGAAGCGCTGAGTACAGAAGTAAGTCGAGTACACGGTGTTACTCAGGAGCACAGATTTGTGTTTGGCAGAGATGTGAGAATTGTTCAGCATCTTTAAGACAGAGTATCTAATCATCATTTCTCAAGTGCAAAATAGGCCTCTCTTTGCATTTTGAAATTGTATTTAATATCACCAATCACTGTAAATTAAAACCAAAACCAAACATGCTCTGAAAAACTCTCGGCAAATACTGCAGGCAACCTTCTGAGATTTATAGTTTTGCTCTACAAGTTAGCTATTAGGAAATCATAAGTGGGCTGTTGAGAAAAATACTAAGCATGAATTGTACTAATAATCACCCTCGAGAGCTATAAGAGAAGGCTGCCAGGGGAAAAAAAGAAATTAAATTCTACAGAAAATAAAAGGAAAATTGAGTTATCTTTTGGAAGACAGTTCTGTGTGTCTATAACCAATTTGTAGTTCTAGTTTAAATACTTCCCCTGTGTTGACAGGCTCAACCGGTTCCAGAGGAGATTGTCAAAAAAATCCTCGGAAACAAAGCAACTTTCAGTCCCATTGTCACTGTGGAGCCAAGAAGAAGAAAATTTCATAAGCCAATAACCATGACAATTCCTGTGCCACCTCCATCTGGAGAAGGTGTGACCAATGGGTACAAAGGAGACACGACGCCCAGCCTTCGACTTTTATGTAGCATTACAGGTTAGAGAAAATCATGCTCTTTGCAAAGGTTTCTGTGACAGCAGTGACTCTGCGCTTGCTCTCATAATTGTGCAACTCGTGCCTTCCACTAAGGGAACATTGGTGTGCTTGGTCCAGTAGAGTTCAGCTCAGTTCTCCTGAGCAAAGCCAGCTGAGGTCATTTGAAAGGCTCCCCCTGATTCCCTGGGCTTTGAATCTGGTCTCATACCATTGTAAAAGAACTCTGCCAGCAGATACTAAATGCTATTTTGTATTTAGCCAGTATGAAGAATTTCAACCTTGGCTATTAAACATGGTTGTCACTAAACGTAGTTTGCAGAAATAATTCTGTCCTAGCTGATATCAAGGTGGGGGTTGCTGTTGACTTGTAGAGATGTACTTTGCTTATGTCAGCATCGTTTTCTGGTGTGTAACATGTGAGGTAATATATAATGTGTAGCTCAGCTGCTGGAGAACATTATTGTCTAGGTTCTCTTTTTATGTGTGAAGCAAAATAACTTAAGATAGAGATATTCTTATGTTGTCTGTATATGCTTGGTGTTTGAAAGAAAACCTCTGTGGTTTATATTTATGTAGGAGGTACTTCACCTGCGCAGTGGGAGGACATCACAGGCACCACTCCGCTGACATTTTCAAATGACTGTGTCTCATTCACAACCAACGTTTCGGCCAGGTACGGTAACAGAGCTTGCCAGATGCACCTAGGGAGTAGTTTCCCTCGACTAACAAAGTACGTAGTTGTGGGTTTGTTCTTTGGCTTTCCGTAAGTCTTTTGCGAGACTGGTGAAGCGGTAATGGACCAGATGCTTCTTTGTCGCTATGTATCAGCATCCCGCATACCCAGGGTTGCACATGAGACTTTGTCCTGGCCTTTTCTGCTGCGGTGATGTCTCCTGGCAATCACGCGTGCTGTTTCTCTAAAGGCTGTGATGCCACACAGGCATTTGTTTTTCTGCAAAGAGCAACAGAAAGGGAAAGTTTAAAGTGCTCGTTCACTAAAAAAACTGGGGGGATTCGTAAAAACATTATTTGTTTAAAAAGTTAAATACATTCAGTTTCTGGCTGTGGGCTTTTTAGTTGAAAATTACTTAAAATTACTCTCACAAAAATACCATTTGCCACAAATCCTGGCTTGAAATGAATTTTGATGGACTTATGTGCTGATTGGAGGCATTCAACACGGTCTGTACAAATCATGCATCCTACTGGAGAAAATTCATGGTATGCCAGATAGAGTTTATCATTCAGGACACAACATTTGCACCTATAAAAAGAGAGAGAACTGCTGAAAGAACCAAATAGATCAGGGCTGAAATACTGTGCAAAAGACTCATACAAACTACAAATTAAAATATTTGTAAGTTGTATCAGAATTGTCATCAAACTCTTAATCGTAAGATGAGAAAATAGCAGTATAACATCGATCTCTTTGGGAAACTTCACTGTGGACATACTTGGTTTTAACCTATATGGGAGATGTGATTTTTCTGTATGTATGTGTTCTAAAGGAGGCTGTTTTAGCAAATCACATGTACAGTGAAGCATCAGCACAGTACAATATACATGGTGTGTGGTCACAAGAAATACAATTTCCCCGCTTTGGCTTCAAATGAGGCTTAAAATAGACAGTTTTATGACATACCAGTGTGAGAAGGGTCAAATAAATATATCAACATTTCATTACCAGGTATTCCCATTTTTGGATGCTTAAAGCTCCACTGAAAGTAGAAGGAAAATTACAGCTTTGGGAAGTCTGCAAAGACAGTACGCCTGCAAAATGGCCAAGGATCACGGGACATGGTGTCTCTTTAAAGGCTTGAGCAATGTTTGAGCATAATGAAAAGTTGATTTAATGGTTTGCTTTTTCCCACTCAGATTTTGGCTCGCAGACTGCCATCAAGTACTAGAGACTGTTGGGCTGGCAACACAGCTTTATAGAGAGTTAATATGCGTTCCTTATATGGCAAAGTTTGTGATATTTGCCAAAATGAATGACCCTGTGGAATCCAATTTGCGTTGCTTCTGCATGACTGATGACAAAGTGGACAAAACTTTGGAGCAACAAGAGAACTTTGAAGAAGTTGCAAGAAGCAAAGACATTGAGGTATACTTCTTACTCACAGCTAGCTTCCTCCTTGTAAATGGACAATGTGTTTTCCAGGTGGCAACAGGTCCTGCAAAAACCACTATAAGCCCAGTTCACAGCATATAATACTAGATAAATATAATAATGCATAAAGGCATATAATAATGCATAAAGGTTCACAGCAAGGCTCCGTCAAACAGTTTCTTGAGAGGAGGCCAAAAAAGGACAAGGTGGGGGGAGCATGAGGACCTGTCTCCAGATGGATGCCCCAGGCCAGTCTGCTGTGGGTTTTGCACACGCTGCTGTCGAGCAGCCCTGGTTGGGCTTTGCAGACAGCTGACCTGGAATTCCTTCTCGTTGGCCCCACAGACAAGCAGTCATGAGTAGGTCTGGTTTGTGGTGAATACGTAGTTGCCAACGCACTGTTTCTTGAAGGAAATCTAGGCATTCTTACTCCAGAAAAGCCACTCACGTGGCTCACGGTTTCCCAGACTCCTGCACTCACTCCTAATACCTTGCCACAGTGCACAGTGATTTTCTAATTTGTTGTTGAATTTAGTCTGAGTGAGGACTTGTGCTAAACTCGGGAACTATGATGGAGGAAATCATGATATACTTATATGCATGGATCTACTATGAAAAGAGGTTTTATTGACTTTTATTTATTGCTTTGATAGGTTCTGGAGGGAAAACCTATTTACGTTGATTGCTATGGAAATCTGGCCCCTTTGACTAAAGGAGGACAGCAGCTTGTTTTTAATTTTTATGCTTTCAAAGAAAATAGACTGCCATTCTCTATCAAGGTAAAAGCAAAACAAGCCAAATAATTCTGATGATATTCCTTCTCCCCTCACTTCCCCCCCTCCCCGCCCCCAAAGATAATACTTTTTCAGCCCAGTAGGAATAACTTGCCCCGAGGATGTAAGTGTCACTGTTTAATATGTGAATAACATGGAGAAAGTGCTTTGCATGAAGCCACAAAAGAGCTGCTGGCAGAGCTGGGACCAGAATACCCATGATGTGGATTCACAGCCTTTTATTAAAACCATATCTCAAGTTAGACTTCCAGAATATTCCTAGTAGATCGCAATTTCCCAGGAACTAAGCAAAGGAGATGCATTCAATAACATACTGTATAGCAGAACACCCTCCAAAAAGTGCGCGTAGACTGTTCATCTCTAAATTACCATGAACGGACACTCACTTTCCTTAGCCTTATCATAGCTGCCGTGCAAAAGAAGTTTTTGTCAGGCTATCTCACTCTTTCATGGTAACACCTTTTCTCCTTCAGCACCTCAGGCTGAGCTCCAGCTCAGTAACATTGCTCTTTACCCATTAGATAGCTTCTTGTGGAAAGAAACACTGAGAAACTCTCCAGAAACCTTCTCTAGGTATCTGCATTTCTACATATTACTACACTGTACTAAAATTCCTTTTCTAGGTAAGAGACACCAGCCAGGAACCTTGTGGTCGATTATCATTTTTGAAAGAACCAAAGACTACAAAAGGACTGCCACAAACAGCCGTTTGCAACTTGAATATCACTCTGCCAGCACACAAAAAGGTATTTGTTAAGAATAGTAGACATTCTCCTTAGGGTCGGTTTGGTTTTATTTTTGCTCCTTTAGTTTTTGTCTTTTTTTTCTCCTGCCCCGCTAGTGATAAAGAAACCCTGTGAAATGCTGTAATGAGAATGCTTTGGAATATGATAAAGGCTTTTTAAATTTATGTTTTATTGGTTTCCTGTATGTAGAACGCTTTTAAAGTCTCTTGTTACTGTGGTGTCAAGTTCCTATAATTTTTATGATTCTGTTTACAGCTCATGCTTCAGCCTGCAAGTCATAGGTTTATGCTTTCAGTAATGTCACGTGTTGATTTGCATTGGATGTAAGATTTTTTTTTTTTATTTTGTGTTGACATTTTGGATTTGCTTTGCTTTATAAATCAGCTTGCATTTTGTGCTCCCAATTTGGTCCTTTTCATATCCTGATATTCTTTTCCCTGCTGTCCATTATAATATTCCTTGTCTCTGCAATGCATCTTGGGACCAAAAGGAAACAGAGTCAGATCAAGATGATGAGGTAATATAAACACTGTCTTCTGTTTTTATTTCCTTCAGATTTAGTGGAGAAAAGTAATATGTTATAGAAAAAACAAACAACTATTTTTAACTATGGTATTGAAATGATACCTACAGAATAACCATAGCCTTGCCATCTGATAGTCTGTTGCAAAACAGTAGAAGTGCACAAATGTGGAAAAAACCATGACTATATATTATGAAATTAAACCAAGCACTGTATAATAGCAGTCTAAAATTTAACTCCTTTTCTTCTGAAAAATGACATAATTATAAAATTCAGACCAAGTCCATTTTTGGCAAGATCAAGAAGAGTTTAGTGGATATGATTTTACCTCTTGGAGTAACACTGCCGGTGCTTTGGTAACTTGTATTTGTGAGAAGGAAAGAAGTATTGGTGAGGCCACAGTAGTGGCCTATAATATTTTACTCCTGAAAATAAACTGGATTCTTCTGAAAAAGCAAAATAGCCGAGAGCAATTTCTAAATATTGTGTACAAATCTATTTTCAAGTAAACCTCAGATATTTGCAGCTTAAAAATCCACTGTTTGCTGGAAACTGCATTATTAGATTGTCAGGAAATTGAGCGGGTTTTACTTATTTACTTATTAGAATTAGTAATAAATGAGATCACCTTACAAAAGAAACTACATAGATATATTCCATTTACCTAGCAGGAAAGTTTTATTCTCTTCCTGGTGGCAAATAAATAACTGTAGCCACCTGCTGGTTAAAATAATAATATAAAAAAAACCCAAAACAGAACAACCCAAACCCACCAAAACCCACAACACTCCTGACATGTTAAAAAATAATAATATCAACCACATCGATTTGTCTCCACAGCATTTGTTTCTAGTGAGGTATTATATAGCTATAATGATAGTTTTCTTTCTAAACAAACCGTATTTTTAGCCATATAATCAAGTAAGCTGATCTCTGAAGGACTTTTAGTGTTTAAGACATCACACTAGCAGCTATGCCACTGAACACGGCAACTTATGATGCAATTTATTAGTTAACAAGAGTAGTCTGCTTTCTAATCTGCATCTTTGCATTTTGTGCCTATTAAAAAAATCCCCTCCCATGCCTTTTTTGTCCTTAATGTATTCACTTTAAAGCCAGTGTACATTGTGGTGTATGTGCTTTCAGGACAAATTAATTTGGGGAAAAACATTTGATCGGTCTAAGTTGTACTTTTATGAATGTTTTATGTCTGTATCTGTGGTCTTTTGTGTTGATCTCCTGTTTCTAGCCAAAGGTGGTTTATTTTACAGAGAATGAATAATACCATACCATTTCTAGTAGTGTGAAGCAGTTTATTAAGTGATAATGGGGTAATATAGTGTCGACATATTTTATGGCAGGATCATGAGCTACATCTGCTATCTAAGCTCTTCTACCTCATAAGCAGAGACGTTGTGAGCAGGAATGAACCCATGGGGTTATCTCTTCGGGTTGCAGTCCCTTCCCTGCTTGCTCTAGAAGGGTAGTCATTCACAGCAGGTTTCTTCCACCTCCAATAGCCACGCTCCCTGCTCCACAGTGCCTGACACTCATTACGTGGCAGGCAGGGATGGAGACGGGCTCTGTCCATTCCCTGCCTGCTTGCCCAGATTTGGCTTCAGCATGCCTTCCTGAAGCTGAACGGAAACATCCATTCTCCCTTGTGGTGATGTGTACCGCAAAATGCGGCCCATCATGCTGAGGTTTGATGGTTGTTCTGTTCAAATGGGGGATAGCAATACTAAAGGCACTAAGCAGTACTACGTTTTGTTGCAGACGGAGAAAGCTGACCGGCGCCAGAACTTTGTCTCCCTTGCTTTACGTAAGCGCTACAGCTATCTGACTGAGCCTGGAATGAGTGAGTTGCTCTTACCAAAGTACTAAACCATATATACATGATTTTTCATAAGAAGAGACATTTTTTCTATAAACGTTGTATTTGGTGTCACTCTGGAAAAAAGAAAAAAGAAAAAAAAACACCTATCTAAAACAAAACTCTTGGATGGTCTGTGAACTCTTGTGTTGTGAGAGCTTGAAGAATCCTGACTGGCAAATGACATGTGTTAGTTAAGTAAAAATACTATAATTTTTAAAAATGCCATGTAGCTGTAGAGTAGGAGGATTGCAAATTGCTTTCAAAAAGAGTCTGTTTCTCTTCCCTTTGAAAGATTAGAGAGAGCTGCTGTAGAAGGGAATGTGATGCAAAAGTTGAACAAGGCTGGAGAATGCCATTCAGATAAGCGCTTAAATGTTTAGATGCTTAGCCAAAATGGACTCTCTCATATTTTATATTTTCCCTCTTCTTTCTCCTCCCCTTCCCTTTTTTCTCTGTTCCCTGCAGATGCTTTTTATTCCCTGGCACCACACATTGCTTCCTCTTAAACTTATGTTCCCCTTGACCACACCTGTGGCATTCCTTTCCTTCCCTGTTAAATACAATAATGTATTTGGCTTAGCTTTTCTTCCCTCACCTCTCCTGTCTGAGGTTGAATGCTGATGTTCCCCATTCCCAGGCTTTTTCTTGCCTTTTTTTCCCACGTGACTTCTCAGTTGCTACCCTGCAATAGACCCTTTGATATAATTCCATAAAATCCATAGACAAACTTCATCGGGTCTTGGGAGTTCCCACTGGATGGCTGCTGTTTAATAATCCTATAAGATCTGTGGCTTCTTTGGATCAGATGTGCTCCAGCATATATTACACTTCTCAGGCCTGGAAGAAGACTTCAAGCATATAGCATCTGAAGAAGCTCTCAGATCTGCTGAGACATCTTGATGGACTGTTAAGGTATCGTCAAAGGCTTGATGGGAACTGAGAAAGAGGGAAAAGAAAGTTGCTTGAAAGGAGTTTGATGACCGAGTATGTTGCTTACAATTAGTTTTTCAGGCCTCATTAAAAAAAAAAAAAAAAAAAAGTAGTCTTATTTATTCACCAAAGGTCCATTAAGTCTCATTTGCAAAAAGCTGGGGGGAAAAAAGCCCCTAAACCCACATGAGCTGTACTAAAAAAAGATGGGTTAACACAGTAGAAGTTGCTGACCATTCTTTAACTGTTCTATCCGTTTTGGCAATGGTTACTACTTAAGGCTGAGAGCTGCCCAAAAAGGATATGCAAAAAAGATTGTGTTTCCCAGGAAAGATTGTAGATAGTAGTTTGGCCATCAGTCTGAGCACCACCTCGGGTGCATACGTAGCATGTCCTCAGCAACTGCCACTATCACCTGCGCCATGCTGGTGTGAGGGGAGGGTGTGAGCTTAGAGGTGCAGCTCTTCCAGAGAGCACACACGACCCAACACAGAGCCAGGACTGCTGCTGTGGCTGCTTTACACCACCGGGTGTTTGCTCCCGTGATTGGATATGAATGACGTACCTCTACCTATTTCCAGTGAATTTGATGGCACAGCTCCCACAGTTTTGGTAGCAGCAGGGGTTGTTCTTTTTACTCACAGAAGCTCGTGCGTGCATGTGCACACGTACAGATTTTTTTCCCTCTGCGCCCCTGCCAATGCCAGTGCAGAAGAGAGCGAGGCAGATGAGGTGTTCCCCTGCCTCCCTGTCTTACTGCTGCTCGGGGAAAGGGACCAAAGGGCCCCTCGGCTCTTCCCAGCAGTGAGGTCCTCACAGAAGAGGAGCGCTGCACTGGGTTAAACCTGCTCGGTCCCGGCTGTTTGTGTGCAGCTGAAAAGGAGCAAGGCTGAGCAGGGGCCACTTGTATGGGTTCACTCAGCACCTTCCATTGCCAGCTGCAAGCAGGGAAGTGTAGTTTGGTGCACAGAAGGTAGTAACTAACATCTGTTTTCTGATAAAATCTTGGATGCGGAGTGATGGAAACTGCTAAGGCCAAGAGTGTTGAGTAGCCAGAAAGGGCTGTCATATAAAACCACTCTTCAGAATATCATCCCACTCTGAAGCCTTGCATGGTTGTGGAGATTTCTTTGCTATTTCAAAATAGTAAAATTGCCCAGTTCCCTGCTGTTTGAGTTATGTCATAGCTGCACACACTGGTAAATTACTCAATTTTCTTTGTACTGGTTCTTCTTCTCAACTGCAATAAAGAGCACAGAAAAAGCATCTTAAACATGGCTGATTCCGTGATTTAACAGGAGAAAGAGCACTTAAGAGGGGAGCCTGTTGATTTGATTGCCTCACTAGCCAGTTGTGATGGACTGGCTCATCACAGCGCAGTGGGGTCCCTGTAAAGACATTTCCAAACATGAACTGCTGAACGTGTCGTTTCGTTGTTAGTTCTTTTCAGAATGATTCTGGGGTTTGTTTCTTGGACTCGAGACTATGAACTTTTGGTGAATGTTAGCAGCTGCTGCTAATTAATCTTCATAATAAGGTCTAGCTCATTTAATAAGTACACTGTTTTCTTCTTTGGGGGGAAAAAAGAAGTATGTTTGCGCTTAAAAATAAAATTGCAAGGAAAAATGGATGCTTCTTGACATAGGGCTGTGCCAGTCAGGCCTAGTATTCAAGCTCTCTTCAACCTAAATGTTCTCATACTGCAATATCACCAGCCATCCACATCGCCTTCTGGGCTTCGATTGGCTTCTATAGGACCAGCACATTTCTCCTTGCAGGATATGGACCTGTGGTATACTGAATATGCACGATTCTATAAGAGTGTGTGTGCTTTAAGTTTAGCAGTTTAGTATTAGCCTTGTTAAGCTTCTTTCACCCTAAGTTACTGCCTGTCTATAAGACAGATCAAACAGGTTTGACAAATTCTAAGTGTAACTTCAGAGAAAGGTATGTTGAATAAGTTGTTTGGATATTTTAGCTCCATTTCTAACTCCAACTTTAAAGAAAAAAAAAAAAGCCCTCTGAGTTACTTCTAATGTCAACTCTCTGAATGTTATTGCTGTATCAGAGGATATGTATGCTGTAATGGGATTCCCAGAAATACTGTCTTCTGGCACGAGTACCTCCTGTGATGCAAAATGTGGTTGTTGATGATTTTGTTCGAAATGCTTATGAATAAGCTGAGAGTTCTGGGGGATGATAACAGTTAACAGGTTTGTCCTTGCCAGGAAGTTTTTGCGTATTATATTGTTCTTTGACTGCTTTTCTAATGTTACCTTTTGAGAAATGTAAAGTTGAACAGGTCTGTCTTTGAGCTGATACAAGAAATCTCCTCAAAAGGTACCAAGACACTACATCTTGTAGAAAAAGTGTACTCTTCTTTTAATGGCCTCTTGTGAAATGATTTTGTAAGGTTTACATATTTGTGCTTAATACAGCATACAAAATGTATTAATCTCTGTGCTCGTTTTGACATGATATATTGTGCATGAACAAAAACTGAATCAGTTGCTTTGCTTGCTCACGTTTATCATATATCATACTTTCCATATTTCATGTATGACATATGCTTCTTAAAATCATTTCATGTAAAGTTTTACTTTAGTTTTTACCAAACAAAAGGAATATCGCATGAGAAACAAATGCAAAAGTTCCTTTTCTTTATTTATTTTTATTATTTTTTGAAAATATTGACTCAGAAAAGCTCTTGCTCTTATTGGCTTTGTGAGTGTGAAGCATATCTGAATTGTGCATGGGAGATAGAGATTTGAATTTATTCCAGTTGCTTCACAGTTTGCACATCAATTGCCTGTCACTTAAACGAATTTTGGGTTCTGCATGAAATAGTTCTGAGTGGTTTAAAAAAAAGATTTTAGCATATAATGTCATTTTACACAAGTTTATATTTTGTATAGGTTCAATATCTGAACAGAACAACAACAGAGATTATTAAAAGGATAATTCTAATAGTTGTGCAAAGCAGAGACATACCTAAACAGGCAAAATAGAACTGATACAAACATTTCAGAAGTAGCACATCAGAAAGTCAATAGGAAGTAAGAGAAGAAATTTTGATGTGGCTTTATTTTTACCTTATGAATACCTTCTTTGTGTTTTCTGTTCTTCATTGTTTGCAGATTTGGTTGCTATGTGCTTCCTGTCTTTCACTTCATGTTGCTTTTTGGTTTGGACCAGTCATCAGTATATGGCGCATTCCTATTTTTTTCTTTCCTTTTTTAAATCTTCTTTTGCTTCCTTCATCCCAACTCATACAAACAATTGTACTTGCTTTTTGTAATATTACAACGTTTACTGACCAATTTTCTTCTCTGGTCTCTCTGTTTTTCAACCATTTTTGTTGATTTTTATGTTTGATTTTAATTTAACAATTTAAGAAACAGTTGAACGGAGTGCAGGAGCAACAAGATCCCTACCTGCTACTTATTCATACAAGCCATTCTTTTCAACACGGCCATATCAGTCATGGACAACAGCTCCAATTACAGTGCCTGGGCAAACCAAATCAGGCTTCACTTCCTTATCAAGCTCTTCCTCTAACACTCCTACAGCTTCCCCATTAAAATCAATATGGTCTGTTTCTTCTGCTTCTCCAATCAAATCCACATTAGGAGCCTCTACCACATCTTCAGTTAAATCTGTTAGTGATGTAGCATCTCCGATTAGATCATTTCGGACAATCTCTTCACCAATAAAAACTGTGGTATCGCAGCCTCCATACAATATACAGGTTACTTCAGGCTCTTTCGTCAGAGCTCCCGCAGTCACAGAAGCTGCTAGTCTAAAAGGGCTAGCATCCACAACCACATTCCCCTCTCGGACATCTCCAGTGACTACAGCAGGATCTCTCTTGGAGAGATCATCCATAACCATGACGCCTCCAGCATCCCCCAAATCCAACATTAACATGTACTCTTCAAGTTTGCCGCTTAAATCAGTCATCACATCAGCATCTTCACTTTTATCGTCCCCTCTAAAGTCAGTGGTGTCACCTGCTAAGTCAGCAGTTGATGCTGTTTCATCCTCTAAAGTCATGATGGCCTCGTCTCTCTCGTCGCCAGCAAAACATGTAGCTGGGCACACAGATGTACCATTGCTTAATGGATCTGTGTCACCTCTGAAATACCCATCTTCTGCCAACTTAATAAATGGATCCAAAGCTGCAGCTGTTTTTCAAGACAAGATCGCTGCAGCTGCACATTCTGCAAGTTGCGCTGCTAACGCAGTTGCTGACACGGCTGAGAGAGTGTTTTCAACAGCTTCAACAATGTCATTTTCTCCACTCAGGTCATTTGTGTCTTCAGCACCATCAGCTTTCCAGTCAATGCGAACTCCTCCTGCAGGTGCTTTGTACACAGCCCTTGGGTCAATATCTGCAACTACCTCATCAGTAACTTCATCAACAATAACAGTGCCGGTATATTCTGTAGTCAATGTTTTGAGTGAACCAGCATTAAAGAAGCTCCCAGAGTCGTCTTCGCTTACAAAATCAGCTGCTGCGTTACTGTCACCTATTAAAACATTGACTACAGAGGCACGCACACAGCCTCCCTTTAATCGAACTTCATCTCCAATAAAATCATCCTTGTTTTTAGCACCCTCTGCTCTCAAATTGTCCACACCATCTTCTTTATCCTCCAGTCAGGAGATACTGAAGGATGTTGCTGAAATGAAAGAGGATCTAATAAGAATGACTGCAATATTGCAGACAGATGTCGCAGAGGACAAACCGTTCCAACCTGAGATACCAAAAGAGGGTAGAATTGATGATGAAGAGCCCTTTAAAATTGTTGAGAAAGTAAAAGAGGACTTAGTAAAAGTTAGTGAGATTCTGAAAAAAGATGTGTGTTTAGAAAGTAAAGGGTCGGCTAAAGTATCCAAAAGTGATCAAGGACACCTGTCTGAGGATGACTGGGTAGAGTTCAGTACAGAGGAGATTGATGAAGCGAGACAGCAAGCTTTGACAAGCCCTCCTATATCTGTACCAGAGAAGGTCCAAATTAAAACTAAAACCATGTCGGAAAAGGATTATAGCTTGTCAAAAGTTATTGATTACTTAGCAAATGATATCGGTAGCAGTTCATTAACAAACATAAAGTACAAGTTTGAAGAGGGGAAAAAAGAAGGTGAAGAGAGACAAAAACGCATTTTAAAACCAGCTATTGCTTTGCAGGAACACAAACTTAAAATGCCTCCAGCCTCCATGAGGCCTTCAACATCAGAAAAGGAGTTATGTAAAATTGCAGATTCCTTTTTTGGAACAGATACTATTTTAGAGTCTCCAGATGACTTTTCTCAACACGATCAAGATAAAAGTCCCTTGTCTGATAGTGGCTTTGAAACGAGGAGTGAAAAGACACCTTCTGCCCCACAAAGTGCTGAAAGCACAGGGCCAAAACCGCTTTTCCACGATGTACCCATCCCTCCCGTCATTACAGAAACAAGAACTGAAGTAGTTCATGTTATCCGCAGCTACGAACCATCGTCCGAAGAAATTCCAGAGCAGAAAGCAGAGGAGCTACCAGCCTCAAAACCCACCCCTACGTTTATGGAGCTGGAGCAAAAACCTGCTGGATCTATCAAAGAGAAGGTTAAAGCTTTTCAAATGAAAGCCAGCAGCAGCGAAGAAGATGACCATAAGTGTGTCCTTAGTAAAGGTGTCCGAGTAAAAGAAGAAACTCATATCACTACGACAACTAGGATGGTTTATCATAAACCTCCATGCACTGAAAGCACATCTGAAAGAATTGAGGAAACAATGTCTGTTCATGACATAATGAAAGCCTTTCAGTCTGGACGTGACCCTTCCAAAGAACTGGCAGGTCTGTTTGAACATAAATCATCAGTAACATCCGATGTTAGCAAGTCTGCTGAAACTTCACCACAACATGCAGAGAAGGACAGCAAAATGAAACCCAAACTGGAGCGAATAATAGAGGTCCATATTGAAAAAGGTAATCAGGCTGAACCTACTGAAGTCATTATTAGAGAAACAAAAAAGCATCCAGAAAAAGAAATGTATGTATATCAGAAAGACTTACCTCGGGGAGATATTAACTTAAAAGAGTTGGAAAAACATGATGCTTTTCCTTGTTCAGACGAACAAGGTCAGCAAGAAGAAGAGGAGCTCACGGCCGAAGAGTCACTTCCTTCTTATCTGGAATCCTCTAGAGTTAACACTCCCGTGTCCCAGGAAGAAGACAGTCGCCCTAGTTCTGCTCAACTCATGTCTGATGACTCTTACAAAACACTGAAGCTTTTGAGTCAGCACTCAATAGAATACCATGATGATGAGTTGTCAGAACTAAGAGGGGAGTCTTACAGGTTTGCTGAGAAAATGCTTCTTTCAGAAAAGCTAGATGTGTCTCATTCTGATACTGAGGAGTCAGTTACTGACCATGCTCTACCCCTTAGTGCAGAGTTACAGGGGTCTGATAAACGATGCAGAGAAAAAGTAGCTACTGCCCCCAAAAAAGAGATTCTCTCCAAAATCTATAAAGATGTATCTGAAAATGGTGTAGGTAAAATGTCTAAAGATGATCATTATGATAAAGTGACAGTGTTACACTACACTGGAGATGTTAGTAGTCCAAAACATGCGATGTGGATGCGCTTTACTGAGGACAGATTAGACAGAGGTAGAGAAAAGTTGACATATGAAGACAGGGTGGACAGGACTGTTAAAGAGGCAGAAGAAAAACTGACTGAAGTATCACAGTTTTTTCGGGATAAAACAGAGAAGTTGAATGATGAACTGCAGTCTCCGGAGAAAAAGCAACATAAAAAAAATGGCAAAGAAATACATTCTAGCCAGAGCTCTGCCAGCAGCAGCCCCGAGAAAGTTCTGCTCTCTGAATTGCCATCATCTGGTGACGAATGGAGTAAGGTGAAGCAGTACGCACATGATGGGAAATGCTTTCCCAAGGTGGATGACAGAAAAGCATCCAGTTTGCCCAGCAGTCCTGAAAAACGGATATTTGTGCAACCCGCAGAGGACACTAAACAAACTATGGAACACAAAGGAAGCGCTCAGCAGACTGGAGTACCTGAGGTTTCACAGACTGGATTTCAGCTGAAGCAATCGAAGCTCAGTTCCATTAGGCTTAAATTTGAACAAAGTATAAGTCCAAGGAGTAAGGACGTAACTCAAGAAGAAAAAAAGCTGGATGGTCAGTCCAAAATTCCAGTAAAGAAATTGCAAGAAAGTAAGTTACCAGTGTATCAGTTTTATTCCAGAGAGAAACACGCAAAGCAAGTAGAGGTCATTGATGGGAGCACAGCTTTACAGAAAGAGGTGAAAATACAGGAAGATTTTGTTCCAGGTAAAGGGAAAGCTATCGAAGACCTCCGTGCTTCAGACACACAAAAACAAAGAACTGAGATGAGTAAAGGCGTGCCAGAATACTTTTCAGAACCGCAGGCAAAAGACCTGGTGTATGGCTCAGACTCAACAACGAAGGGACACTGGGACAAAAAAATCTATAGGACGTGGGAAAGTCCTGGAACTTCTAATCATAAAACACAAAAAGAAAAACTTTCACATGTGCTGGTTCCAGATACAGTAAAAGAAAACCATGTTGATCATGCTGAAGCTAAAACTGACAAAAAAAGTGAATTTATCACTGTCACAGAGCACAAACTGGCAGCAAATGGAATTCATTCGGAAGAAGTGAAGGAACTGACTGTAAAATCTCCCTCAAAAAGGGTTTTATACAGAGAATTTGTTGTCAGGGAGGGAGAACGTAATGGTGAAGTGGCTGACAAAATACCCAAAAGGAAAGAAGAAATTGCTGTGTCCCATATTCCAGTCAGAATTGTTGAGGAGAAGAGAACCACGCTTGATGGTGTCTATGAACTTTCAGCTAAAGTATCCCAATCAGCTGTGATTAAGGAGAAAGTTGAGAGGCAGATTGATTATGTGGAAGACGAAAAAATAAAGCATTCAGAAATCAGAAAAGTTACCAAGCAGCAGAGCTCGATAGGTCTAAGTCCTCCTGTTGAGGAAATGGAGATATCCCCTAGCAAATCACCAGATTCTTTAGAATGTAGTCCAGGAAAGGAATTTCCCTTGAGCGAGTTAGTTGACCCCGGTGCCAGTGATTACCTGGATAAAGTTGCACCGCTAGTAAGCACTGAGGGAGTAAAAGAAATTAAGACCTTACCTGTTTATGTCAGTTTTGTTCAAGTAGGAAAGCAATATGAGAAAGAGGTGCAACAAGGAAATATTAAAAAAATTGTCAGTCAGGAGAGTAAGACAGTACAAGAGACAAGGGGGACATTTTACACAGCTAGACAGCAAAAACAACCTCCTTCTCCACAAGGTAGTCCAGAAGATGACACACTAGAGCAAGTGTCCTTTATAGATAGCTCTGGCAAAAGCCCTTTAACACCAGAAACACCAAGTTCCGAGGAAGTGAGTTATGAGTTTACGTCTAAAACACCTGACTCACTAATAGCTTATATCCCAGGCAAGCCCAGTCCGATACCTGAGGTATCTGAGGAATCAGAGGAGGAAGCAGAGGCTAAGTCAACATCTGTAAAACAGGCAGAGGTTGAGGAACCACAGATTGACAAAGCATTACCTAATCATATAAATAAGGACTCTAACAAAAGACCTAAAGGTAACAGAGTTGCCTACATTGAATTCCCTCCTCCTCCACCACTGGATGCAGATCAAGGCGAGTCAGAAAAGAAGCCTCATTATTCCACTGAGAGTGAAATGGAGATGACAGAAGTGAACTTGCAAGATGAACATGACAAATGCCAACTGGCTGAACCTGTCATTAGAGTACAGCCGCCGTCTCCTGTGCCACCGGGAGCAGATGTCAGTGACTCCAGTGATGATGAATCTCTCTATCAACCTGTTCCACTTAAAAAGTATACGTTCAAGCTGAAAGAACTGGAAGATGACCAGAAAGAAACCTCAAAACCCAAAGCCCCTGAAAAGATTGAGAAACAGAAAGAGTTAGGACATCCCACTTCCGGGAAACCTAATGAGTTTGACATTGGGCTTGATTCACCCCAGAATGATGTAGTGCAAAATGGGAATAACAATGACCAGTCTGTCACAGAGTGTTCCATAGCAACCACTGCAGAATTCTCCCATGATACTGATGCGACAGAGATTGACTCTCTTGACGGTTATGATTTGCAAGATGAAGATGATGGTTTAACTGAAAGTGATTCTAAACTTGCAGGTCCGGCAGTTGAAACCAAAAAGGACGTATGGACTACAGAAGGCATTCTAAAGCAGACTGATCGCTGCTTTAGCCAGAGTAAGCTTGAAGTCATTGAGGAGGAAGGCAAGGTAGGCCCTGAAGAAGACAAGGCACCTTCAAAGGGTCCAGCTTCTGAAAAAGCCGGAGATAAGAGCGAACCGAAGTCAGGGGCACAGTTTTTCACTCTGGAAGGCAGACACCCTGACAGGACTGTATTTCCTGATACGTATTTCAGTTACAAAGTAGATGAAGAATTTGCAACACCTTTCAAAACAGTGGCCACCAAGAGTCTAGATTTTGATCCGTGGTCCAATAACCGAGGTGACGATGAAGTGTTTGAGACTAAATCAAGGGATGATGAGGCTAAGCCATTTGGTCTGGCAGTGGAAGACAGATCTCAAGCAACAACACCCGATACAACTCCAGCCAGAACTCCAACAGATGAAAGTACGCCAACTAGCGAGCCCAACCCCTTCCCATTTCATGAAGGGAAGATGTTTGAGATGACTCGCAGTGGTGCAATTGACATGAGCAAGAGGGATTTTGTTGAAGAAAGACTCCAATTTTTTCAGATTGGTGAGCATACTTCTGAAGGGAAGTCAGGGGACAAGGGGGAAGGGGATAAAAGTACAGTCACTGCCATCACACAGCCACAGGCAGGGGACAACACTGTAGAAACAAACCTAGAGAGACCAGTAGAAACAACAGCAGTTGAACATAAGCCCGTCATCCAGGCCAGTGGAGATTGCATGGAACAAACACTTGGTAGTAACTCACTGGAAAAGTCATCGGCAGCAGTAAACGCTTCTAAAGTTGATCCCAAATTGCGCACACCAATTAAAATGGGAATTTCTGCTTCCACCATGACTCTGAAGAAAGATGGCCCTGGCGAAGTGACAGATAAGATAGAAGCTGTGATGCCAAGTGGTCAGGGACTAGAAAATGAAACTGTAGCAGTGATTGCGAGTTCAGCTTCTAGCCAGACAAGCTGTAGGCAAACAGAAAACACTGATTTTCCAAAAGATAATTTTAATAACAACAACAATTTGGATTCATCTGCTGTCCCTACAGATGATATTACCTGTAATGTAGTGCTAAAAGAACATTTGGAACCGAAATGTTCCCTCCAGAAAGCTAATCAAGCGAAAAGCACTTCAGGAAAAGGTACAGGGACAACACAAGGACACAGAGTAAGAGATAAGCAAAAACCACATGGAGAGCAGCAAAAGTCGACAGAGTTGGTAGGGGCTAGAGGAAAATCAAAACTTCCTATAAAGGCCAGCTCAGTAAAAGAAGTCTTTTCACAAAATAATCTCCAAAGCAATACAGGGAGCAAAGTGAGAGGGGCTAGTAAGCCTGACAAAGCAAAACAAAATAATTCTTCTCCCTGTCTAGAAGCAAGGTCTAGGATTCCTGTAAAAAATACACATAGGAGTAATCTAGCTAGAAGAACTCCAGCCCCACCAAAACAAGAGCAGGTAGAGAAAGAAAAAACAAAACAGCTTCCTTCTAAATTACCAGTAAAGGTAAGATCTACCTCCGTCACCATGACAACAGTTAAAGTAAGGAAAAATCAGCTTAGGGAGGTATGTAAACATTCTATTGAATATTTTAAGGGAATTAGTGGTGAGACATTAAAGCTTGTGGATCGTCTATCTGATGAAGAGAAAAAGATGCAGTCAGAGGTCTCTGATGATGAAGAAGACAGTACATCAAGGAACACATCCTTATCAGAAGCTACTCAAGTTTACCAGCCTTCCATTACATCGAAGTCTGCTAGAGACATGAGAACAGAGGCAGCATCTATAAAATCAAAGATTGAAAAGGCCGACAGTGAGAGGAGGAGGAGTAAGAGGACTGGTGAGAATGAAGGCAGTCAGGTTTCTGGAGCTCTCATGGCTCACCTCGTGGAGATCAAGCCTAGTTTGTAAAACTTTCAACTTGTTGATCCTAGTGCATGAACTGTTGTGATTGCCTGTGGAGTGACTTAACTGTAGTTTTCATTCTGTCATTGTCATCTGTATGTGCTGTCTTATACTCTTCTTTCTTCCTTTAAACAAATCCTGTACTGTAGAAAGCTAGTGAAGCATGCCAAAGACATTCATGTAACTCAAAAATTGATGTAATTCAGAAATTCAAACATTTCTTTTGTGACAGCAAATTTATTCTGTCAAAGTAGAGAAAATAGATGATAATCTGGTCTTGGTGGTTTCCACCAGTAATTGAACAACTTGTGTACAGTCTAACAGCTAGATTGTCAGCATGTTTGGTTTCATTACACGACATCATGTAGTTTGACATTTGGCTTTACACAGGTGAAAATATAAAAGCTGTGAAAAAAATTTGCTTTGTAGGTTATTAGGACACACAACCATTGTAGTAAACAATATAAGCACCGGCAACATAGTCAAATTAAAGCTATTATTTATAATAAACTATTGTCCGGTATTGCGGTTTTCTGTGCAAAACCTTTTTAATCGAGAAATTGTAAATCACAGGTCCACAGAGTCCATGTGAACGGACAGATATAAGGATGGCAATTGTAGCCGATCACCTAGGACTTAGCTGGACAGGTAAGCTTTTCTCCTTTAATTCTGAAATCAGTCTTCGCTATTACATTTTCAGGTAGTTTCTTACCAAAAGCCACAGCAAGGCCACATCAGGCTCTCTCAAGTTCACAGTGAGGCCCAGCATCCCAAAACTTGCAACACATTGCTGGGCAAAGATGCCCAAAAGGAAATAGCTGCATAGAATTAACCCATGGTCTTGCAATAAATCAAACAAACTCATAGGAAAAAGAGCTAAAATGGCTCTTCTCTCCAGACGTTCACCCAAGGAGTCGAGAGGATCTATCTGCTCAGGCCTAGGGCTGCCTCTGTATTTGGACAGCAGTTTTCCCAGAGTCCTGGAGGTTGCAGGGAGCCCAGCAGTGCCCCAGCAAGTCGGTGCCATGTGTGGGGTTGTCTACCTCTATGCCCACCCGTACCTTCGTATGTTGATGGGCAGAGCTGGCCCTTCACGGGCTTACAGCTGCAGCAGCCAGCTCTCCCTGGGCATAGGTGATGACAGCGCCAGTGCTGAGCTGCACAGCAAGCTCACCGAGGAGTAACAGTCACCAGAAAAAAACAGATGTTATACATTAGTGGTGATGAGGTAGTCTCCACGGAGCTTTTTTCCACCATGCTTAAGTGGCTTTCTGGGTATAAATACGATAATAGCTCACAGGGATGATAGAAATTCAAAATTACGCCTGCCTTAGGAAACTAAGGTATTTAATGCCATGTTCATTGGTATCTGTAAAGTTTGTGTCAGGTAGTTTTGTTGACGTCTGTGTGATCTGAGAAAGATAATATTTTTAAGCCTTACAGGATGATTGAGGGATTTGAGCTTTACTTGGTGTTTTTATTGTTGTTGTCTTTTCTTGCTTGTTTTTTTTTTTTTGTCTTTATAGAGCTGGCAAGAGAACTGAATTTTTCTGTGGATGAAATAAATCAAATCCGAGTAGAAAACCCAAATTCCCTTATTGCTCAAAGCTTCATGTTATTAAAAAAATGGGTTACCAGAGATGGGAAAAATGCTACAAGTAAGTTCAAGCAGTTACTTCTGTTGTTTATAAGTTGTAGCCCATTTCATCTGTTGCCTGCTGTAAATAGGTTAAATTGAAGAAAACATGAAGAATGTCTTTCACAAATCACTGATGGGGAAAAAAAAGTTTCGGGTCTGTTTTTACCAGGAGTCAGAAATGTGTCATATTTATTCAGTATATATGCAGAAGGAAATAATCTGTTCTCCAGATCTATAATTGATAGGACAAGTAATGAACTTAAATTCCAGTAAGGAGAATACTAGGGAAAACTTTCCAATAGCAGGGAACGTGAAACATGGAAAGAGGCTGCCCGGAGAAGTTAGGTAGTCTCGCGGTATTGCGGGTCATATGAAAAGACTAAACCTCCTCCTGGTGAGGAGTGATGGGGACATTGATTCTGGGCTGATTCTGCTGATTTTATCTGTGCATGTCACTTGAATTGCTCAAATTGAAAGAGCGGTTTTGATTTTTTTATTACCTCAGTATTGTTCGTTACTGTTCTCTAAACCACACACTCCTACACAGTACTTGAGTCTACTTTGATCTCTTTCACCGTAAAAGTAATTTCCAGTATTACTGTGTTCTCTCAACAAGATTACTGTAAATGAGATTTCACGATGTACTGCATGAATAGCCTTATGTGCATTATTACCTACGTGGCTACCTATTCTGTTGTTCCTCGAAACAGAATGGTAAAAGCAGTTTTGCACTCCGTTTACGCTCCAGTGAAAGGATATTTTGTTTCAGTAGTAAATAAATAGGTTCTTTAAGAACTCTCTGCCCTTATCCTTTGTGCCTTTTGTATTGTAATATAATCATACTGGAGGGGGGGGGGGGTGACTACTTAGACAAATGATGGAGTTTGCTAGAACCAAAGGCATTGGGACAGAAACATATGCCAGCAATTTGTAATTAATGCAATGGGAATGTAACTGAGAGACGATTACACAGTTCTGCAACGCTGAACTTTTTTCTGACATGTCTTACTTGTTTTTCAGCTGATGCCTTAACTTCCGTATTGACAAAAATTAATCGAATAGATATCGTGACCCTGTTGGAAGGACCAATATTTGATTATGGAAATATTTCAGGCACCAGAAGTTTTGCAGATGAAAATAATGTTTTTCATGATCCCATTGATGGTAATTGAATTCCGTGTCCATATTTAGTTCAGTGACGTGTCCGATAGTACAATAATGTTATATAAACTAGACTTTAAAAAAAGACAGTAAGTTCTATAGCAATAACGGTTTTTAACGTGAAGGCTTTTTCCTCTCCTAAAGCACGCTCGTGGTATGATACATAGTTTGCACATTAACATCTCAAAGAGTAAGCCCAGGATCCCACAAACATACACCTGAGCAAGGTTGTTCCCACCAGCCTCAGTGTCAGTTGACAAGACCTGAATGTTTTTTTTCCTGCAATAGTTGTGCTTTGAGGCTTGCCCATGCATATTTTTAATGTACTTGGTATTGCATGCTTTCCAAGTTACCTGGAAATACATACGTTCTTCGGCTTCCTGTCTAGATAAGTGACAGTAAGAATACTTCGAAGAAAAAAAAGAAGGAAGAACAAGGATAAAAAAAGTGCTTAGCAATTGCATAGAGTAAATTAATGTGCAATTTACTACGAAGCCTCTTTGAGACAAGTGAACATCAATTACTTTACGATTTTTCACTTGGACCATTTCTACAATGGCAGTAGAAAAATAAGAAAATGTTTCATTAGTGCATGAGAGAATATCTTTTTCAGTCTACTAATGGGTAAAATTGTGTAAAAATTTTCACGTGGAAGCTGTACAACTAAGAACAGAATTATGCAGGTTAATTTTGAGCCAGATTAAAAGGATAAATGAAGTTCTGCTTGTAAAGCGGAATTGCCAAAGGTATACTTACTATTTATCAGTATGTTGAAGATGCTAAATGTTGTTTTTTCTTCCTTTAAATGTTAGTTAACAGGCACTGGATTGCTACATTCTTTACTTTGATTTTTGTCACATGTATTATAAATAGCTCCTTAAATAAGATTTATCTTTTGTAAGTAACACTTCCTTTGCTTTTTGTAATTTGTTAAGTATGTATTGAGCTTTCTCTTATCTTAGTAGGATGTGTTTGTTTTGTTGTTTTTTTTTCCTTTAGAGCATATAAGCTCAATGTACCTCCATGATTGAGCAGCATTGCTGGTCATTGAATCATTGCATTACAGAAATAATTTTCTGTTGACATTTTAAGAAAGCTGCTCTTGAAATGTTGCTTGCGCCTGTTAATAGTAGCATCAATGTTTTTTATGAAAAAAAATACGCTTCTCTGCAGTTGCTTTCTGTCTCTCCTCTTCTCTGAACCTTCCTCAAGCTTCCTTTCCTCACCAAGACCAGACCACCTTTGCCTTTCTCTCGGCTGATTCAGGAAAGAAAACACCCAAACCCTGTCAATGCACCTCCCTTTGCAGGCAGCACAATGTCAAGTTAACCCCACAGCATACATTTTTTTCCTTTTGTAGGTTACCCCACCTATTACTTGCTGGAAAGCAAACTTCAGGTTTTGTTGTCATTTTTATGTGTATATTCTGTTTAATCCTTTTGTATGGTTTTCCCATGTTTTCATCATTTTTTCTTTTCTCTCTTTATTTGATCAGTGTATCTGATTGTACCCATGTCACCAAGATCGCCTCACTCTCCAAGATCACCAAGATCTCCTTACTCACTGCAGTCCTCTCACCTGTATAACTTTACTGTACCTGAAATATTCATATAGTTCTCCCTTGTTGTGTTTGTGTTCTCTTATCCCTTTGTTAACTTCCTTTTTTAGTTTTTTATCCTGCTGTGTATTTAGATCTACTATTCTCTAGTATCCTCATTAGGATCCATGTCTGTTCCTCATTCTGTAACTATTCCATTCTTGTGGCTCTGCGGTTAAATTGGAGATACATATTAGTAGCATTGTGTTGCTGGTATTGTCTATTTTTTATATAAAAGCATATTAAAAATGTGGACCTGTTTTAGAAATAATACCTACTGACAGAAAAGTGGCTGTCCTATGTTACGATCTACTTCTGTCTTTAAAATGTATTTTTTAAACTTCCAAATTTAAAAAAAAAAAATAAAAACTGGGAAAGAAAGTTTTACACAATATGGCTGCAAGAGATTGTACTGGATATAAAGGGACAACCACCCTTGTCCACATTTGATATATTGCATGCTCGTAAGACAATCTGCTATAGCTTGAAAATGTTAAAATGGCTGCAAAAACAATTGCTGAAATCTTTACAGAGTATATACAGAATAGTCAAAAGTACTGGCTTTGCTGTACTATTCGCTGGCAATACTCATTTTTCGTTCCATCTATTTAGGACAAAGTAAAGAAAGCTATCAGAACTGCATTTGTTCTTATACACCTGCACCTCCTCACACATTTCATACTTTAAGTAATTCATGACTCATTTGACATTTGCTTATTTGTTGCTCCATGCTTCATCCCAGTCAGTCCAAATGTGCTGTCTTCCTTAGGTTATCCCACCATTCAAGTGGATCTGGAAACTCCCACTGGGTTGCGCTTCGCGCCGCCCACCCCTTTCCATCAGGACGATTTCTTTAGTGACACCTCTAGCCTAGAGTCACCCCTTAGAACTCCCAGTAGACTGAGTGACGTGTTAGTGACCTCCCAGGGACAAGTAGATGGTACAGCAGCAGCACCGCCAGTGGTGACTGAAGAAGACACTTCACTGGATGACAGCAAACTCGATTTCTCAGTGCCTAGAGAAGGAACACCTAAAGAAATTTCCATAGGCGAGACCCAGTTGGAGGAAGTGGACCTTAAGGATTTTCCGCGGTATCTTGGTAGTTATGGCGAGATATCAAAAGATGCTAAACAAAGGCAGAGTGAAGAGACTAGTAAAACAGGAGTAAGGACTGAACAGCCTGAGAGAGAAAAGTCTGGTACTGATGAGGAGATGACGGAAGAAAAGCTTACACTTCTGTTTGAGGACGTTCATCTGGAAGAAGGAGCTGAGTCTGAGGAGATGACGGAAGAAAGAATACAATCAATTCTTAAAGGTGTTCAACAAGCAGAACACGAAATGTATTCAATTACAGGTTGGCAGCCTGACTCGTCAAGCGTCACCGAGCCACTGACGTCAGGACGCAGAATAGGTGGTAGCCTGCTAGATCGCTTGGATGATAGGTGAGGATCTTTGAATAAAGAGAGTGTGTGTGTGTGTTTGTGTGTGTGTGCGCATAAGCAAGCCTTCCCATGCTCCTTTTACCTCCAGGAGCAGTGCTGAGACTGCTCTTCTACTATTCTATGAGAATATGTATATATGCATATATATATATGTGTGTGCATGTGTGTGTGTAAAAGAAAAAGTAATGGTTGACTCACTCGATTTGGTCTCAAGCATATTTGTCTTTAAAAATGTATATTTATCAGGTTTCATTCTTAACATAGGTATTTCAGAATTAGTTTATATTATATTTAGTGGATAATACCACTTTTTGCATTCTTTATCTTGCGTATTTCTGGTTTTAATTTAAGTGATGCATAGATGTAACTGGAATTGAGGACTATAAGAAGTACATTATCTGAAACCAGGATACTACTTTACTCTTATTTCTCGAGCACCTTTTTTAGCAGTCGTCCTTTTCATTGCATCTCTTTGCCTTCCCTCAGATAGTCATTACTTTTTCCATAAGCCAATTTTTAAATTGTTTTTGTAACACTTCCTTCAAGCGTGTTACGTCATGCTGATTTACTAGACTTTGAAAGAGGTGAGCTACAAGGCGTAAGAAGGTAAGAACGGTGATACCAAATCCACCTAGTCCCGTATGTTGCCTCCCAGCAGCAACCGCAGAGGATGCTCAGGGAGGGGGGAGAGTGGATGCATACGCTGTTTTCCTCCAGTACTTTCCCAGGCTCCACTTGCTTTCAGTGTAACGACCCGCTGAGATGGATGCTTTCTACATATTTATCCTCAATGCATTTCTCTTGCACGAGCTTTTCCAGCCTCCCCTTAGACCTACTTAAGCTTTCAACATTCACAGTGTGTGCTGGCATGTTCAGCCTTACTGGTACCCACTGGGTGAAGAGGTCCTGCCTGCCTTTGTTTTGGACGTGGCTCCCATGATTCCTAATTGAAGGAGCCAGGTCTGCAGGAGCTGTAAATCAGGAGAATGATTATCTGCGGAGCGATCATTCCTCTGTCAGCAGTTTATATCCTTTGCAGCTTTGACTCAGGGTGTTTTAAGGTTCCAGGTAGCATTAGATACTCTCTCATTGAATCCAGTGGGAATTCAGCCATTGATTTCAGCAAACTGATTGTCTTTCAGGACTGTAAAGCACTTGATCTGCTGCTGATGTGACTTCTGTTCTGTTAAGCAAGCATTGTTGTTCTGCATTTTACATTGTGTTAAATTAGTAAAGTAGATCACTTCTAGAAGTAAAAGGGCTTCCTTTAGAAGACAACATATCCATTTCTAACTAGATGAATTCAATTTGCTATCTTTTATAAGCGTTTGCCAGCAAATAGCTATAGTATTTTCATGTGTACAGTCACAGTGCTTATCTGAAAGCAAGAAAAATGCAAAAGAGAAGAAAACCGTTAAACCCGTCCGTCGGTATTCTGAGGCAAAATTTTGGTCAGCTTTCTATCTTGTAGTAACCTTCCTTGCCTTTGGCTTTGTGTATTATTGAAACTCTGCATTGTCTAAGGATTTATTTTTAGACCAGTATTTTTTTAAAAGGCATGACTTATCTGGAGTACAGATACTGTAGTTTGGGGGAAAAATAACATTAATTATTTGGTCATTACTGGGAAGTGCACGGTAACAGATACTTTCATCACCTCCTTGGTTAGAAAGCACGTTAAAGAATTAGTGCCTCAGGGATTTATCTTGTGATTATACAAGGGAAACGGTAGGTTTTGTGTATTTTTCTTTCTCTTTTTTCCTTCCCTCCCCCCAAGTGGAAGGGCATTAACATAAAACATTTGGCCTTGTTTCCAGTGTTCACCATATTCTCATTGCTTCTGAAAAGATGCCATGATGCAGAAGACAAGGCTATTAAATAGATTGATGTTTGCAAGCTGAATTTAAAATTTTACTTTGTCTGAAACGTATGTGCTAAGAATGAAGGCTCAGTAAGAGGCTCGGTGCTTTGCCCCTCCACGTGTGATTGAAGCCCTGAATGGCTGTCTGTTCTTTTTTTCTTGCAGCTCGGACCAATGTAGGGACTCTGTTGCCTCGTATGTCAAAGGAGAAGCAGGGAAGCCTGAAACGAATGGAAGCCTATCCGAATCCACAGCAGAGGCAAAAACTAAATCCTACATCCAGGAATCTTTAAATGATGTGGGAAAGCAGAGTGACAAAGAAGCCCTGAAAACAAAACCCCAAATTTTAGCTGGTACTGATGAGCAAACGTTATCATCAACAGCATATCAGAAATCTTTGGAAGAGACTAGCAAGCCAACAACAGAAGGCAACAAAACATCTGTGCCTGTCAGTGTGAAGAAGATGAGCTGGAGTGCTTCTGAGGATGGCAAGCCAAGAACAAGCATCCAAGAGGAGGAGGGAGCAGTAATGTCTGAACAGAAGGTACAGTATGTCCTGTAATCATTAACTGTGAGGAGTCCCTATTGCTTGACATAATTTTTTGTAAGACTTGTAATGTTGATTGTGACAGGGTTTTTCTTTTTTTTATCCTTCTTTATGCTTTTTCTGTTTATTGCTAAATTAAGAAAACTGGAAGTTAGTGGAAACTTATATTCTGTGGTGTGAACAGAACGAGGTGGAACCGGGGCTGGCGGAGGAGCCACGCAGGGCTGCATAATCCTCTGTCTGACTGGCCCTGAGCCCTGGGGAGGTTAGAGCAGCTTCTGGGATCACTGTCCCGCACCGCTGGGGAACAGGCCCCTCTCCTGCCCTGACATGCCACCTGTGCAAACAGTGCCAAACACCTCAGCTGTCCTCCAGCTGTTTCCAGTTAAGGTGATGCCACTGGTTTCCCCTCCTTTTGTGACACTGAAGTGAGCAAAGAAATACAGGGACTCTTTGGCCCCTATTCTTCTCCTTGTCCCCAACACCCCCTGCATTTTTTTCTTTTTTTTTT
>VZTL01055269.1:0-10610 GCA_013400535.1 Scopus umbretta | reverse complement strand
AAATTGTAGAAAAAAATCTTCTCTATCATGGGAGACCAACTGAAATGAAGTATGCTGCATAACTGCTACTGCCAGTACTAAAAGCATCCTTGGAAATATTTTTCCTAGCCCAAGAGGTGTTGCTTTCACAAGGGAATTCTATATTGACCTCATCTTGACAGGTAAGTAGGAATCAATTTCAATACTTAAGGGTGGATGACTCTCAGATGCAACTGATCATGGCCTGAATATATTTGCAAAGCTAAGTTTAAACAAGCAGATAACAACTATTTGGTACTTCTGATGGGTGGCTTTAGAAATGTCAAACCAGTAATGGGCTAAAGGAGCTAGAAAATCATATTTAACCAGGAAAACATAATTACTAATTTGAAACTGCTGAAAAAATTTTATCAGGTGCATGCCCACATTATAGAAAAAATCCCAGTAGCCTTGGAGGGAACAAAAGTCAGCATTAAAAGTAGAAAACACACTGGAATGAAGAAATTATGGAAGAATAATACAATCAAGATGGTAAAAAGTACCAGAATGTATAAAGGAAGAAAAAGAGAAGAAGCAGAACTTTAGAACTAGCAGAATTAGAGGCAATAAAGTGATTTTTTTTTTAAATGCACCAAGGAAGAATACTTCCAATAATATTGATCTGCTATTAAATGAATTCTACACAACTGTTAATAATGATGAAAAATTTCTTCTGGGTACAGGAGACAGAAACAATGTGTATGAGATGAAAATTTTAAAGTCATTCATAGCCAAAGGTAATGCTAGATAACAGCTCTGATGTGAAAAGAGCAAACTTAGATGACTTATACTGCAGATACTAGAGATCAGGCCAGTTAAGTGGGTACATCAGAGGTAAGATAGTATCATGAAGCCTCCATTTGACAGTCTGAGGTTGGAAGACAGAACTGGTTCTTGTATGCAGTTAGAAGTTTGGTTCATAATATAAACAGAACATTCTTCTGCTTGGCACAATATCACTTCTGAATTGTTAGCCTTAAATACATATTAAATGGGTAAAGGTTTTGCAAACAGAATCCTTGTCAAAGAGGTAGCTTCTAAGTCTTGTGAATTACTAGTCCTTGGCCCTAGACCTAGTGAATGTTTTTATTAAGGACGTAAAGACAGTTGTGTATAGAAAGAACAGAAAATCTATTTACTTTTCTGCAGGTCAGATTAAGAGTAAGAAATAACATCCCATGAAAAACTCACGTGAATCATCACGTGACAATAACAATGCTGTTAGCAAAGTTCATTTCAGCCATCAATCCTGTGGCTCAGTGGTAGAAATAAAGGCAAATCCAATTCTTTGAAAAATTGCAGCTTTACTCAGAAACATTGTTGAAACTTATTAAAATAATTTTTTAAAAAGAAAGAAAAGGGGAAAAAAGACATGTGAAGATAAAAATATATTTCTTACAGTTGGAAATTGCTTTGCATTCTCTCAGATAATTAAAGTCAAGAATGAAATACTTAATTGTGCTTTGGATGATGTTAGGGTAGGAGCATAGCTCTGCTTGCTAATGACTCCACTTCACTTACCTACCCTTAAGCCATTGATGCTGCCAGAATTGAATCACCAAATTAATCTGAAATCTGAATGGATTTCAGGTTGTTTTCTTTCCCCTTTTCTGGCAGGAGTGGAGGAGAGGGAGGGGAGTAAAAACTTGCAACTTCACTGGACCAAATTCTTCCCCTCTCCCAGAGGAACAGAAAGCTGCAGGATGCATAGCTCTGAAAGTCCCATCAACTGATTGTCGGAGAAGAAAACGTTGCTGAAGACACTGGTGTTGAAGACCTTTGGAGAAAATACATTAATTTGAAAGAAATTTCATCTAGTAACAGAAGAACTGAGTGTTTCTGGCCTGGTGAAACAGGTCTATCGCAGGAACAGTATCATGCCCTTTGAGTTTTTGTTCAAGCCAATAGAAAAACTACCATTGGCTTCTGTGGTGCAAGATAACATCCAAATAGCTGGTCCTAAAGAGCTTAGGAGAGCAGAGACAAGACAAAGAACAAGGAGGCAAAATGGATTAAGTGACATCATGAAGATGACAGAGCAATTTAGTGGATGTAGTGCTAATGCTGAAAAAATCCATGTTTCTTGAATTCCTGTATCTGCTTAACTGTTTGGCTTTTCAGCATGAGAAAGTAATCCCACTGATTTCCAACACTGTAAGAAGAAAGTGATTGAAACACTATTCGTGTGGTGTGGAGAAAAGCAAAGTACTCATGTCCTTTAGAACCTGGCAGACTAGGCAAAACAGACTCCCTTGTGCAAATGCTCTGAAGTGATTAACAGAGTAGTATTTGTAATATTTGTAAAATTTATTCAGCCTAATAGAGATGAGGAGAAGAAATAAGACAGTCCCAAGCATGATCCCCTGCTCAGAGAAATCAGTGAGAGACTTTCATTACTATTAATTTGAATGATTTGACCTTTTTAGGAGCATTAAGTTAGCTTGAAATCACAGTTGAAAATGCAATCTTATATTAAGAAATGTAAGTTTGTATTATGTTCAGAGGACTCAAACTAATAAATAAAATATAGCCCCTCTGCCTTTAAGATTTATAAAATGTAAATTGGTAAAGGACATTGATGTGGTTAACTCAGAAAAGGGTAAGCATAGCAATTACAAATAAATACATCTGGTACATTTACAGATTGGAAAATTAGAAAGTCAGCTCTGACCTGTATTTTCAGACCACTGTAAGTCCAGTGAAATCTCATTATGACAACAACATTCAACTCAATCATAAAGACCAGCATGTAAAATATATGATACATTTTATGTTTATCTGGTATTAATTTCATGAAGCATCAATTTTTTTTTTATTCTCTAATTATACACTTCCAAAACATAACAAAGAGCTGACATGTTTCTGAGATTTTTGTTTGCCAGTTTTAAATTACCAGTAGTCATGACATGCACAGATTGGAAAAGCATTCATAGGACATTTCAGTTTTGCCTAGAAAAGACACACAAAAGGACAAATGAAGGATTGTAAAGAACTGATTTCATGAAATATTAAACAGTCACTTGATTTTTTAAAAAGCCTTGAAAACTGAAAACACACAGATTGGGAAGACTGTGCACAAAAGTGTTCCTCTAAGTGTATGCTGTCCCAAATCTGCACTACAGCTTTGAACGAGAGAAGCCAGTTAGCATGGATATCCTCCAAGAATCAAACTTATTTGCTGAGTCTGAATAAAGGTAGGCCACTGATTTCCATGTGGCTGTAGAGTTAGCTGTATGCATAAGTCTTTGAATATAATGAACAATTAACAGAGTATCTAACTGTGCTACATTTGGTTGAATAATAACTTTTTTAGTGAGCAAGTGCTGACTAAAGAATGGTCACTTCCACCCACAACATTCATTCTCTCTTCCATGCTGTCTGGAATTTAATCTTAACACAGTGGTTCAGTCTCTAGCTGTAATTGAAAGAGCACCCAAGGTATGATGTTGCAACACAGAAGCTCAGAATAATGTATGACACCTGCATCCATCTCAACAAATTCTCACAGAGATGCCCAGTAAGGGTGGGATTTGACAAGTCACCCTAGTAACCCATCAGAGGAGGAGGGATATAGAGTTTTGCAGGCATTATGGAAATCCTTGTCACAGTTTCAGGTATGTTGCAGTGCTCCATGTGCAGGTTACATCCATTTTCAAGCGTCATGTCTGAAGTCGTTCAACAGAATTGGAAATGCAAAAATATAACAGGATTAAAAAGNAGGACTCCTAGCATTTTTCATTATCCTCTTTGGAAGTGTTGCCCAAAATCAGAAATGACTCTACCACAACTTCAGGCTCTTTCCTTTCTGACTTCCAGTACAACACAAGGCCCAGGCATATCACCTAGAGTCAGGATGAATTTTGAAGTAGAAAATATGTGTTTTAGTAGAGTCATTTCTGTGCCCACCAAAAGCAGAACTGCTTTTGTCTTTCAGTTTTTTCCTAAACAAACTCAAACAGATTTTGGGAGGGGGGAGGCGAGGCGAAGCGAGGAGAGGAGAGGAAAAAGACAGTCGCCAGTGCTAACAACCCAGACTTGCTCTTTTCTTTATATGTAGTAGAGATAAGTCACAGTCAGGGCTTATAAGGAAAAGAAATTAAAAAAACAAAAACAAACCGTGGAGCAAAATTGCAGGAGTGCAATGGTACAGCAGAACAGTAAAGCTGTGTTAGATCAAGGGTCCAGTTAGCCAGCCATAAGTCGCTGCTTTGAGAAGGATTGTAAGAATTAGGGTAATATTAAGTGATCCTGTGTCTGGCATCAAATACTTTGTCATCAGCAGTTTAGGGGTATCTTTCTTTTTAATCCTGTTATATTTTTGCATTTCCAATTCTGTTGAAAGACTTCAGAGCCTGAAGGTCCATTGTTCAAACCAGAGCACAACTATTCTGCTCAAAGCCCAACAGAAGACTATGTTGTGATTTTAATATTCTGCAGTGAAGAAAGCTGTTGCTAAAGGAGTGCCAGGGCTGGGAAGAACCTGGGACACTGGGACAGGGCTGTGGAAGGTTGAAGGTACTGGCTGGAGGACAAACAATGTCACTAGTTTTCTAGATGCTACATACCAGAAAAATACTATGGGGATGAGATTTTTACACAACATTGTGTTCTATCCTTCTGCACTTGAGTCCACCAAGGATGGACCTCCACACACTCTGCCCAAGGCTCCTTTCTTTTCTGGTCTTGTCTTCCTACCTGCTATTTTCCCATCTCTGCTGCAAGAAACATACGGTGTTCAATTTGACACATTGTCCCAACAAATGAATGGCATAATTTCTTCAGACTGTCATAAAATGATGCCTGATGAAACCTCATTCTTGCAAAAAAATCTTAATTTTTCTCAGAAACTGAAAATGTTCTCCAGAACTTTGAATGGCCAATGAGATTTAAGTACCCTGCAACCATTCAAAGCTGAAGACCCACTAGCTCCCTTCAAGGAGTCAATCTGGGAGGGCCTCAGATTGCAGGAGTGTACTGGTGGCAGTCCAGTACCCAAAGAAAAGAGCTGCTGGGAGATGACCCTACTGCACTGTGCTTAGGATGTGCAGAAAAAAACAGCCAAAGCTTATTCTCTGATCTTTTCCCTTCAGGAACTCTCCAGCTTAGCAGCATCACTGAAAAAGGTCCAAAGGTCACTGAGTGAGAACTATCCACAAGGATAGTTAGTGAGGTGGGGCATCAGGCTTGACATCTGAATAGCTCATCTATTCCTGCTGCACATTCCCAGCTGAAATGATAATTTTGTGCATAATCTCTCCATTGAGGGGCAGGTAGTGAGTATTATCATCCTGACAGGGAAACAGTTACCTCTGTAAAAGGTCTTTCATATTAGTCAGGGGGGACATACCTTCCTTTTCCCAAAGAGGGCAAGAACGGGACCTAGTGAAGCTGATCTTTGGTTCCTCAGAGGGATAGGCCCCACATTTAAAAAGAGCTAAGATCTGGCATGCAACAAGAAGTCTTATAAGGAAATGAGAATTGCAGGAAAACTATCCTGAAACTACATCTAAATTGAATCCATGTGTGAGTAACCTAAGAAGTATATACAATCAGCACTAAATGAAGGTAGTTTGGATTTCATTTTGAAAGACTCTTTTTCTTTGTGCTAGCTGTTAGCTGTGAACTGATAGTTTGTGACATAATATACATTGGAACTAGCTGGGACATGCTACAGTGACTCTCACAGCTATTCCCAGCTTTCATTAGCAGAACCCAAATATATTCCCAGGCTGTTTCCATTTCTGCAGAAGGAATTGATTAAACCTAAGGGATGGGAGGGGGAGAAGGAAGTGGGGAGAGGGGGAAGGAAGAAGAACCTTGCTGCTTTCTAATTTTAGTGATTTGATCAGTATGAGAATGGATAATTAAGTATCTATTTTTAAAAAATTAAAGAACTTCACAATGGTCACCTACAGAGTTCAGAGTGAGAGGGAAATGATTCAGCTGAGGAGGGAACCCTGGGGATATTTTGCTGTCATTTTAGTGATAACCAGGTTCATGAAGTGGGTTTGCCTTATCAACCTTTAGGTACCAAACTGTTCATTGTCTCCACCTGAGCTGGTGGTCAATTCTTCCTCAGTACTCAGTAGGGAGAAAGGCATACCTCAAAGGATGATGCCCTAGGTCATCATACTTCAAAGAATGATATCCTTGGGACAGGATGCATGGCTGTCCACAGTGTATGTCTCTCTAGAAGAGCTCAGAACAGATGCTTAACTTGCAGTTATCAGACTGAAAAAGGTGCTCATGGGGACCCTCTTCTTTAATTACCAGATTCATTGCAAAGCCTTTGTGGGGGGGAGTGCCTGAAAGGGGAGAACACCTTGCTACATAATCAGCTTAGTTTCTCTTAATCATGGCCTTAAACCAACTACCAGTTTGCAGTCTGTATCTCTCTCTGGAGTTGAAACTGTCTGCGTCTGGCACAGGGCAGCCCCTGGCTTCTTCTCACAAAGGCTGCCCCTGTAGACCCCTGCTGCCAGCACCTGGACATGTAAACCCAATACAGTATGGCTTCCCAGGCTTTGTCCTTTGTGCTGTAGAAATGCCCTGCTTTTTAAAGCATGGTGTAGAAGAGAATTGCTCTAGTGTCTGGAGGTTTTCTTTTTGTTTTGAAGACACATTCCAGATGCTATGCCAGCAGGCAAAGCCACAGGGCAGAGTGGGAAAAATAGTTAATGTCTTCTAATTAAATTAATTGAAACAAAGCAGCTTCCTACTTCCTATGTTCTTCATTGTCTGCAGCATTGCTGTCCCTCCTCCAGCATGAGCTGGCACCTTCTTCTCTTGGGAGTCCCACACCTGCTTTGATAAAGGCTGATGAAGTTAGCACCCAGAAAAGTCATTTTCCAAACACAAGCCTGAACAGCCAGGCAAGTAATATTTCCACAGAACATTACTGAATAATAACACAGTGTCCTCAAGCTTGCTATGCTGCACTGGGAAGCGGGTGTATGATGGAGTATTGTTGTGTAATCTAGAAAGAAAATGTGTGCTTTTAGAACCAGCTTCGATCATGCTGTCAGTGAGTTATTCTGTCTTCAGACAATCAGAGACCATGTGTCTCTAAGGCTCCTGCTTTTTTCTCCTAACACACCTGTGGGAGGGGCTGGTTTCTTTCTGAGGAGAGAACCAAGTCAAACAGGAGCAGGAACTGGGGCTGAGGAACCTGCCACACTGGGAAAGTGACAGGCAAGATGTTACCAGTAAGGATGCCCAGAATGTATGAAAATATAAATAAAATGGAAATTTTCTATCAGCAAGAAAATGCACACCATGTTTCCCACTGTTCTTGAAGGAACTCCAGAATTAGAAGCTTGTGCCCATCTTAAAAATCTGCACACAAGTTTTTTGCCAACATGTAAACTTCCTATGCTCCCACACTCTACCAGCCCCTTTGTCAGAAATCCTGAAGATGGGGGATTTCCACCCTGAAAGCAAATCAGGTCAAGAGCAACAAGTGCCAGAACTCAAACCACACCTCAGCATCTGCTAAGCAAGACCTGAAAGGTAATCACAGGGTAATATACCTGCTTCACCTGTTGACATGGTACCAGGTACCATGGTATCAGTGGACATAACACAACACCTCCTTTCAGTCCTGCAACTCAGTCAGCTCAGACACAGAGCATCGTTTCTACCTGTCGTTTTTGCTTGTCCTGCCCTGGCTTTAGGTTAGGCTGAGTTGGTTGCTGGCTTCTCTGTTTTGCAAACAGATAGCTCTTTCTTTCTAGTGCTTCTCAGAGGCAAAAATATTCCTTCTGCCAGTATCAGAGTTTCTGTTTTCCTCACTGCATTTGTGCTAGCTTCTTCTGTGTATACTTGCATGGTAATAATTTTTAAGTACTCTAGTATTAGCAAAAGAGACACTTCCACTAACACAGGACTTCTTTTGTAGCAGCAAACACTGAGAATTGAAAGGGGTTTTCTCCCTGCCTCTCAGCGAAAACTATTACATTAAAAGATTCCGTGTTTTAGCAGCAATTTGGATAACTAGGGCCTTTACCCAAATGTGCTGAAGCTTTGGCCAAAAAAAGTATCCTAGCTGATCCAAAAAAGCTCATGTGTATTTCAGTGAGTGTATTCTTAGTTGTTCTTTTTAATTACTCTTTTTACATTTGAAGAATAACTGTTCACTAATAGCCTGAGGAAATTGAAATTTTGGAAGTGAGAGCATTCCCACTGGTTCATGGCTCTGTTAGGCATGTCAGATATTTTATGAAGGGAAAATTACAAGAAGGTACTAAATACTCGGCATGGAACAGCATGATCAGCTGAACATGCTTTTAACGTGCATGGTCATGTGGATACACAGGCTCAATTACTGATGTGTTTCCTTCCAATGCTCCCTGCCATGTCATGTCATCCAATGCTCAATTTTGATGTGATTTAAGGTCTCTCTCTCACCCTTCTCCCCCAGCCAAGAATACTAGAAGCCTCACTAGTGATGCCAAAGTGCTCAGTCAATATAAAAAAGAGACCCAGCGTTCATTTGCCTAGCTTGAGGCGGATAACATGAGCATGTCTGGGCATCACTTATTCCATAAGTGAATACAGAGCTGCTGCTTTTTTAAATGGACACAACAAAATGCCAACATGCCACTGCAAAAGTTCCCATTCACTGCTATGTCAGAAAAAACCCCACCCAATCAGATTGAGAGAGAGAGAGAGAAATTGGGCTTGTGACTCTTGTCCTGACTCACTATCTTGAGGATGAATGCCTCCACCTAGAAAAAGGTTAACATTTCATCTGTTCCTTCCTGTATGAATTGCTATGAAGTCCTGCATATATGAAGAGGACAAGAAAAAATGTGGTCACAATGAAGAGCTCAAGAACCTTTGAGAATGATTCTGTTTGCCCGTGAAAAGACTCCTTTTCTTACTTGAGTAAATAGAAACTGGTAGGAGTGAAATGAAACTCCTTTGTCTTGTTGCCATAAAACTAAGGCATGCCTACAGGAAATGTACAATAGAGTCAGCAAGCTTTTGTATACAAGGTTTGTCTCTCCCTTTAGCTGTACAGCTCTTAGCTTGATGTGTTTTGTGAGCTTCATGGGATCTGCCCCTGTTCACATATCACTGACAACGTAAAACATCTGTTCTCTGTCCATGTCCAGTCAACAGAAATGGTGAGAAAAGATTAACAGTGGATTCCACCTAGAAGAAATTTGAAATGTGCTCCTCATCTCTAGCGTGGCTTTTAATCTATCAGCCCAAGCTATTTGCAGGCTGTTCAAATGGTGGGAGCTTTATTATGCTGTGGCTGTTCACAGATGACAGCATTTCTCCAAATTTGTAACACAGCCTTGCAGTGTTATAGAGCCTGAGTGGGTCCCTTTAGCACTGTAACACCATTAATGCTATTCAGTTGGATTGTTAAGATGCACCAGATATTCTCCCTTACCAACTTTCATTCACTACAGACATGACTTCCACAGCCTCTTGGGGAGCAAGGAAACTACCCTGAATTACCAAAGGGAGAGTCTGGTGTGTCAGATCAAAAAGAGCTAGAGAAAGATAAGTGACTTGCACTTCATTTATTCATGTCCCTGTGAAGGGCTACAGCATGTGAATAAACACTTGTACTTTCTTACTTGCTCTTTTTGGGTGTCAGAATTGTTCTTCCTATTTTTAAAGCATTTTGATGTCAGAACTCTCCTCTCTGTTGCCAGCTAATGAGACTGAGCAGTACTTTTTGTACTTCAGAGGGAAGCGTATGTCAAAGGTTTGAAACTAATTGATTAACTGCCTTTGATTTTACTGAGTCTTGGTTCTGAGCTTGTGGCAATGTCTTGGCCTCCACAGATGTACTGTCAGCTTGGGTGTGCTAATTAGATCCTCGCCACAATGGGGTATGGCAGGATTTATTCCACACAGAAGAATCCCCAAGGAGTTCACAACAAAAATTAAATAGTCTCACAGCAAGGACTAAAGATAATCACCTAACTAATCTTTCCTGAGTTCTTAATATTGCAGAGCTACATTGTCTTGTGCTGTCAGCAAAGTCAGCATTGAAAACATTGGTGTAGGTTACTGAAGGAAAAAAAATGCTTAATGAAAACTTTGAGGGAGCTTAATTTCCTGTCAAACTCATCCTATCAATCCAGGGAAGTCACTGAGGACAGAATAACCTGATGAGAATGGCATGGAAGCAACTTGTTTTATTTCAGTGTGGCATCATTATAAGCCATGGCTGTGTTTCAGAGAAGATTGACTGCAGCCCCTTTGGAAGGGTAAATCTTACTTAAGTTCTGTGTCCACCAAGAAAAAGTCAATTCTCTCCCACACAGAAAGCTGGGGAAAAAATATGGATGTATACCTAATTGTCAGACTAGGGGACTATTTTTCTTCTAGGTTAGTCCCCAGGATTTTCAGCAGTGGTGATATGAGTGCTTCTTTAATTTCTGGGACTGTTAGTTGGCTCTATTCTAGTATTTTGGATTTTTTTTGTTTTTGCTTGTGTAATGATTAAGTTATCTTTGTGATCTGTTGTCTTCATTTAGATAGAATTTAATCTTTTTCTTTTCCCTCAAATCTGCTATCTAACAGAAGAATACAGCTGAGTGCAACTGTCCCTCTGTTGTGGTTTAACC